>BSBK01009330.1:2500-32229 GCA_027943335.1 Chamaecyparis obtusa | reverse complement strand
TATATGTATATATACATATATATATTTATATATACATATATATATATATATGTATATATACATATAGATATATGTATATATACATATACATGTATATGTATATATACATATACATCTATATGTATATATACATATACATGTATATGTATATATACATATACATGTATATGTATATATACATATACATGTATATGTATATATACATATATATATGTATATGTATATATACATATATACATATATATATATACACACATATATGTATATATATGTATATATTTATATATACATATATGTATATATATGTATATATGTATATATACATATATGTATATATAAATATATGTATATATACATATATGTATATATACATATATACATATATATACATATATGTATATATACATATGTATATATACATATATATATATGTACATTTATATATATGTACATATACATATGTACATATATATATATACATACATATATGTATATATGTACATTTATATATATGTACATATACACACAAATATATATATATATATATATATATATATATATATATATATATATATATTTTATGTTATATAGGTATGTGTATATGTGGGTGCACACACATATACCCATGCTTCTATAAATAATAATATTTGTATGTGTTTATTGATTGTGTAAATGGTATGTTATTTAAAAGTGAATTCAATAAATGTATTGAATGAATTGTATTAAATAAAAAGTGAAAATAATATAAATAATAGTAATTATATAAATAAATGATCTTTGGAGTAAAACTAGCTATCTAGGGGGAGTTGAACTCAAGACCTCCTAGAAGTTAGACCAGTTGGTTTCCATGTGTGCTATGTGTTTTCCTTGATAGTTATTTGTTGATTTTTCTTGTTAGCATTTTCTTTTGAGACTATTTTAATTAAAATTATTAAAAGCTTTATTATTATTTATGGGAGATGTTGGTTTAATTTTTTAACCAACTATGGAAGTTGGAGAAGTTTCTTCCCATAAAGAAACTCCTCCAACCATATAGTTGGAGATTAAATATTTGTGTTTTGGGGAGTTTTGGGGAGGTTGGCATATGAGTTTGGATTCGAGAAGTGATATTGTTTGGTTAGGAATTTTATCTGTAGAAAAACTATAGTTGTGAGGAGAGAATTTATTATTCTGAGATTGTCATTTGGTTGCTTCCAGTAGAAGATTGCATCTAGAAGAACTTGCAGGAGTGCTGAAAGAGATTGAGAGGATTGGATCCTTCTTCATCAAATCAAATCCTCACAGGACTCCAGGTGAGAATCCATCCTGAGAGATAGTTCTCCTTTGTGATATGTATTTGATAAAAGCCTGGTTGAAAGTTTTATTTGTGTGCTTTGTTGTCTACATAAATTTTAGAATGTTTATGTTATATATATAGATATATATCATTGTGCCTGTATTATTGATTTGGAGATTAGGATCATGTTTAAATGGAATTATTTTTTATGTTGTATGTATATGAATATTTCTTCTGCCTTGAATTTTTAAGATTCTGTAGACTCCTTAGTATTCTCCTTATATCTACTTTCTTATTCAGAATGTTTAAGACTGCTTCCAGGCCTTAGAGCTATTGTTTCATCTTTGTCGGTTCATGTTAGTTTGTATACCACCTTTCATTGTTCTAATCTAGAGTAGGTTTGGATGGTTGGTAATCCTAGTTGGAGGGCCATTCTTGTATGGAAACTAGAGATCTCAAATGGGTCTTTCCCAGATTAGGCATCCACAGTCCCTATAATGCCCAGATTTAGCCACAAGTCGGATCTGTCAGTAATTTTTCTTAACTTTTTGTCATTCTATACAAATGCACAGTTATCTTAAACACATGCATAGTTACCTGATTCAAATACACAATTACCTTAACCATATGCATAGATCTATGAAACCATTGTGCAGTTACCTTAATCATATGCATAGTAACCCCAATTAGATGCACACCTCTGCTAGTTAAATGCGTAGTTCCTGTAAACAAATGTGCAGGTGTGTAATACATATGCATAGGTGTACAATACATATGCATAGGTGTGCAATAAATATGCACAAGTTTTCAATACATATGTCCAATTCTACAATACATATGTGCAAGTCTACAAAAAAAATGCGCAATTTGATCCCGGGTTAGGGTTTAGGTAGATTTATACAAATATAAATTTTAAGTATAAGTTAATTTCTTATACTTTAAGTTATATTTGTATAAATTATAAAACATATATATTTCAGGATGTTTGAGATAGGTTTCAGCTTCATAGGAGTTAAGATGCAGATTCTAGATTTTGGAGATTTAAAAAAAATTCAGGCTTAGCCGAATTTCAGGCACAGGAGATTTTCCTAGATGGAGTATTGTGTTTTGCATATGAAATTTTGTATAAACTATTTATGTTCATTACTTATCTGGTGGAGGTCATATGGTTCATTTAGATGGTTTAATAAGGGTTAGGATGTGTTTAGGAAGTAGGATTAGGGTTTAGGATTGTTTGGAGGATCATAACTATTCTAGGTCTCCGTAAACACTCCTAATTATCCTAAACATCCCTAAACTCTCCTATTATTTTCTATTCTTTGATGCAAGTTCTCAAACGTGTTTATGATGTATTTTACTTCATGTATGATGTGTATGTGATGTTTGGGTTAAGGTTAGCAAAAATAAGGACACTAAGTGAGTGGCTCTCAGTGCGGGGCCGGGGCCTTAAGTGGCTAGTACCAGGATAATTGATTGAAGAGTTGTTTTAACAAGTGATAATTTAATTAAAACTTATGGGAATGGGTTCAAACACTAAAAATATTAATGTATGCCTTGCCTATGCCATTAGTTCTAGTAAACACTATGGATGGGAGTGGGAAAAGGTGCCTATGTGTAGGTACGATCGAATGGCACTTGTCTATACGAAAGGCATTCGGTTCTGCATGTGCCTACTTGGGGGCTGGGGCCTAGAGAGGCTAGTACCAGGAAAACCCAAGGGGTAAGGGCTATGTGATGACACTCACTTATCTTGTTTCTTATATTTTCTACCAAGCCTTAGAACCTTTGGGAAAAGATTTATACTTTGATCTTCTTTTCATTTGCTATTTGGGGAAAGGTTACCCAACCCTAGGTATGGTGTAGTTATCACTTCTTTGTGGACCTTGGTGTTTATCTCCTAGCATGGGGGAGTGGGCCTTTTGGTATCCATGTTGTTGGGTGGTAAATATTTTTATCGAGGTACCTTTTACGGATGTAGTGCTTAAGGATTCATGCTTGCGTAATGTTCTAGTTTTGAAGAATGAAGACTTGTATTTATCTTTCATGATGTAAAGTTATTGTTTTCTCCCAAGAGGAGATGAATGTAATGTAATCATTAATGTATTTCAAAATGATGTATTTGGAATGGGTAAACTTAGGAAAAAAGAAAAGGGAAAGCATGAACTTTATGCATATTATGTATGTTGGAAGAGAAAAGGATTTTGTAATATTTCAAGAAAAGTAGTATGTTTCTCATTATTGATAATTAAGGTTAAAGCTAGTAAAACAAATGTAATATTTGCAATGTATCAAATATTTAGATGATTGTATTATATGGTGTTAATGTTTTAAATGTTATATTGTTCATAAAGGATACTTAAGAATATAGATGGATTTAAATGGAAAATTGAAATGAAAGTACTTTGTATTTCTTTATAAAGAATCTACAAATGTTGTAATGTGGTTTTCTTAAGAAGTAAAGCAAGTTGCTAGTACACTAAATGGACTTAAATGAATTATGCATTAAATAGAAGGGAACCTTGGAGGAATCTAAGTTAAGCTATGTTTTCTTTATGTAATTCTTTTAAAAATTCAAATTTTTTCATAAATCATTACTTAGGTTTTCTTTTACAAAGAGAATGTTTGTTCTCTTCCCTGGTTCCCTTGTGGGGCATGACATAGTATGAATGTTTCCATCCTGTTCTACTTGTATTCTTGAATAAATGATAATATTAATGGCTTTAGGGAGAAGAATATAACTAATCTTTCTTTATATGAGGGTCTATTACTGTTAATTTATAAATTTTTCAAAGCTCAAACCCTGGGGAAGGATTATGCGGACAAAAAGGAAAGAGAAGATGTCTTTGGGTCAGATTATGTCCCCTCATACCTAGAAGATAGTGTAGGAATGCACTCAGAGGATCATGAGGATGGAGAGGTCAAAAAGGCGAAACAAGGCTCTTCCTCTAAGAAGAGAGTTGTGAGCTCGATTAAAAAAGAAAAACCCTTCCAAAAGTAGGCTAAAATGGAGATCTCCTTAGAAGATGAGTATAGTGAAAATGTGTAAGATATAGACACTGATGATGAGGTGGATAATTCTAGAGGTGAGGTCACAAAGAATAGGGAATAGACCACAGGAAAGAAAAAAAATTCAAAGGGGGAATTCTCCAGCTGTCTTTCTATTGATCTGACCATTAGTGAAGATTACACTCCCCCTCCCCCTTCTGGAGCCCATGAAAAGATCCTAATACTAAGATGCCTAATTTTGACCAGGAAGATCCCTCAAACTAGTCCCCAAACCCACATGACTTTTCAGATGATAAGAACTAGTCCAGAGAGGAGTATCACAACGATGACTCTAGAAAGGGGAAAAAAGTGTGGAATAATTTCAACATGAAGACTGTGTGGATGTGGATTATCAAGGAATCTATGAATCCTAAAATTGTTGATGATATAGATGGAAAAATCCAGAAGGAGGACCTGATTAACCCTGCCCTGGTCATCCTCAGTGACAAGGGTAGAGAAATGGAGCTTAATCTTCCTAACAATGCAAAGAACAATATGTTGCACCAATTCAAGTCATTTAAATGGCTCTTTCATGAACTTGGAGACCTCAAGAAAAAAATCCAGGGCATCAAAAAGAAGGATCACAAAGCCACTAAGGATCTTTGTCACCTGGAATCAAGGATTAACCACATGGAGGATAAGATGAAGAGCCTTGAGGAAAAATTCAAAGGTATTGCTAAGAAAAACATCAACATCCTGAAGGCCTCAAACAAGCACATCAAACTACTCATAGAAAAAATGGAAGAAAAGATGGAAGGCAAGGATGTGTATATTATCAAAGAGGGAAAAAAGGAGAAGCCCAATGAAGGTTTGGGAAAGAGAACTAGAGCTAGGTTAAAGAAGAATATGGATGAAGAAGACTCCAATGACATTCGAAAGATCAAGGAGGCGTCAGAGAAGATGGAGCTTCTCAAAACCACTACTGTAGTGATGCTCAAGAACGTCTCCTGACCTTTCCTCCTGGTGCCTTTTTCCTATCTCTTTTTTGTTATGTTTTTACTATTCTGTCTTAGTGGTTATTTGTTTCTTAGCCTTCCTATGGCCTGTTTCATCATTTGTTTTTTCCTCCTTAAGACTTGATCTCTTAATTGATATATTTTAAGATGTTGTGGGTTTCAGGAACCTTGTAAAACCTATTTTACTTAATCAAAAACAATATTATTAAGTATGGATCTCAGTTATTGAATAGTAGAGACTCAAATAAGATACTTGGGTGAAAGGGTTTTGATAATTTTTCTTACCACTTCTTCTCTAGTTAATGTTCCACCAACATCACCTTTGATAACACTTACCACTTCCTTAATTCTAAAACTATATTGTGCAATGTTTTCATCTTCTTTCATTCTCATCTAATCAAATTTTCCTCTAAGACTGTCAACCTTATTTTTTTTACATGTGGATCACCTCCATAAATTTTTTTAATTTTTTCCCACATCCCCTCTTCTCTAATACAGTCTGTTATATCATTGAACTCAACATCGATCAAGGAAGAAGAAATTTCAATCATTACCAAGTTGTGTTCCTTATCTCATCTGATCAAGTGTCATGGGTCTAGGAGGTGGTGGAGTGTAGTCATTATACAAACGGTTGAGTACAAAATTTCCAATCCTAGATAGGTATAACCTCATCCTAGTTTTCCATGTAGAGAAAATTTCCTTGTTTATCTTGGGTACTTTTCTCCTATACATCTTTGGATCTTTAGCTCAAGTCTTCTAAACTTTTACTTCTAAGCACCTACGGCTTTGATACCAATTATTGGATAACTTTGAGGGGGGTGAATCGGTTATAGAATCAGTCATCTTATGTCCCTTTATAATCTTTAACATTAAAATATTCTTAGTAGATAGTCTATGTAATCAGATTTAAACATTTCACCAACCAAAACAGTATTCATCAGAATATCAGTAAATAGCATGTAAAATATTCAATCACACAATAATACTAGTATTTAACATGAAACTCCAATTTGGGAAAAACCACTATGGGAATTTTCATCCACAAAATAATTCACTCTTTTCAAGTGACCTCGGTTAAAAGATAATGTTGTTAAAGATTACAAACTCATTTGCGAGATGTGACCCTATTAGGGGATTCTCACCAAAGATCGACTAGATCTATCACCCTATAATGAGTGGACCTCTTAGAGGACTTTAGAACATTCATTAGAATAATGGATTAAAAATGATTTAGAAATTGGGACTATTAAATCCACTCGGTTAAGATATTTTTTTTTTACAATGGTTAGAAAGTAACAATCAAATGATCAGATAAAATATGCAACTACCTTTTCTTGTTCAAATCTCCTTTCTCATCATTTTTTGTCTACAAAGTCTTCCTTTCTGGTTGATCAATACATGTACTTCATCTCATCACTTTTCTTCACTTCATTCACACTTTCCTTCAACTCTATTCTGGTTAGTGTATCCTTCTTTTCAATTTGGCTATCCCCTCTAGATATCAACAGTTGAACAAAAACAATAGTATCAACATTAGCAACATAGTGATCATCCTTTAAATAGATAACCTTTTCCATTTAATTCTATCACCACTTAATTGTAGGACCCCTCCATTCCCCTCATCGTGGTAGGAACACTTTGGTAAGCACTCTTGTCATTTCTTGCAACTTTTCTTAAATTTATATGAGGGCTCTACTCAGAGTCATCATGGTACTTTACTTTTATGCGATAGACTGGGTATTGAGACCCTTATCTTGTTTCTTCGATTATGATTTCAGTACACTCTAGACTATATGTGTGGTTTATTCTAGTAGTGACATTAGAAGTTTAAAGTATTTTATTTTGATTATGATCACAGGACATTGCTATGACAGTGAAATGATGAATTGGATTATTTAAATTTCGAATGATAGACATGTTGAAATTATGTGATTATTATGCAAAGCTATATAGTTAAGGCAATTATGATTGTGTTCCTAATTTCCAAAAAGATAACATGTAGGAAAGAAAGATTTTGATTAATTGATGTTAGAATTCACATGTAGTTAAGTTATCACCATTGAATATGAGATCAAATTTACATTTCCTTAGAAATGATTGTGCAATTTGAAATTGTTAGCTTAGGAGATGATATTGCTTAATTGTGTTATGAGAGGATGAATAGATAAACGTTATATTATTTGGAAGCTAATTGAATGTGATGATGTTCTGCACATTTTGATTATGTTATTATCATTACTGGAACTACTGATGCTTGTCTAAAGAGTGCAGGTATTAACCATGGATTTGGGGGAGTCAAGCCAACATATGTTTGTGATCTCAGTGACACCAAGGTCGTGTCCCAAGGGGATACAAGACCTCCTTGTGATGTAATTTTTATTTGTAATGTATGTGGATTTGAGTGTATTTAGGGAGTAAGATGTTTTATGTAATTAAATTGGTTAGTGGATATTGCCAAGTGTAATTGTGATGTGTAGTGGTGTCAATTGACACATGTGTATTGTTTGATGTGTTGGCAATGGTCCACATGGAGAGAATACATGTCACCATCCTGGCCAAGTATTAGGTGGTCCATCCTTTTCCCTAAGCTTGGTGAGTGCACCCATGAGGTGGTCCCAATCCTTGAACTTTGAATTTCGAATTTCACCTTGAAGGGAGGTTTTAGGGGGTCAAATAGACACCTAGGGAGATATTTTGCATGAATAAGGAAGGTCCATGGGTTATACCTATGGGTAAGGGACCCTTTTGACCATAGGACACCCTAGGAGCACCTTGGGAAGCCCTCCAAAAGTGACATTTTGAAAAGTTGCGAAAATTCTTAGTCACATGGGAGAGTGTGTAGAGGGTATTTAGTGGAAGGCTTAGCTTTGGGCTCCCCAAGGACCCACTCTCCAACTTTGGAGACAAAACTAGGAGCTTGGAGAAGGTTAGGGAGGAAGAGCTTGGTTGAAGAGGAAGAGAACTCTACACCCATCATTCATTTTGCTTGGAGCAAGGTTGGTGACTCCATTTCCCATCTGCAATTTGATTTCTAGAATGGTAATGAAGAGAGAAGTGTATGTGCATCTTGTTGTGGTGTATGTAGTGGAGTTTAGTAGATTTCATGCTCTCTTGAGCTTGTAGTTCTTTGTTTTTGGATTTTGTGTTTATTGCTGTTGCACTTGAGTCTTGTTTTGGGTTGTGCAAGAATCCACTCACGCGTTGAAGGCTTGAGAATAAGCCTCTTGTGGAAGCCATGAATGGGAAAGTTTCCATGAAGAGCTTCTTCTTGTGTATTTGTGATTTTTACCTTTGTGGATGTGTGTGTGTTAAGAGGAAGTAAATGTGAATGGACATGTAATGTTGGTGTGAGTATACCCGTTGGCTTGAACTCCCCTTGCTCGGGGGTGGTCCATGTAATGGACCTATGGTAGGGAGGAGAGTACCATGGTTGTTTTGGTTTTTGTTGCAGGATTTGAAGCCTTCTTGGATGGAGATTAAACTTTGTGAAGTTTTGAGATGTTATCATTTTCATGTAGAGAGTATTTTGTATTGTGTGTGAATCCTTGAGAGGAGTTCTTGTGATATCCATGAGCTTGTAAATCTTGTAATGGAGATTCACTCTCCAAGTCTTGCATTAAAACAAGTGTTGATGAAATGCAATGTGAGAAAGTGCATGTAAATTTTGTTAAAAGATTCATTCATGTTATGGCAAAATCTTGTTCTTGTGAAAAAGAAAAGATTATTGAGCTTTCATTATATTTTAAATCTTGTATTTGAAGTAAATGAATTGAATTCGATAGTAAATAAATCTCTGTTTCATATCCTTGTATCCATGCAACATATTGTGCTCTTGACTTGTTATTTGAGTGAGAAAAATCTAAGTTAAGTATGCAATCAAAAATGAAATTTTAGATCTTTAGAATAATCTAAAAAGAAACTAAAATCCACTTCTAAAATTAAACACTTTATCAAATTTAAATCAAGTTGATATTTTTAACCTTATTGCAAAAAAATGACATTTAAAATAAGTTGTTTGAGCATTTAGCTCTCTGGAATTTGTATGAAGGAGGAAAATATCCTCTTACCACAGAGAATATTCTCCTCCTCCTTTTTAACAACAAAGGCTAATGAGGCTTATTATTCTAACCTACATTTTAAATCAATTCTATAATGATTAAAATAAACCTTACAAAAAAAAAAAAGCTATAAAATTCCATCACCCACTTGTAGTGGACCCCACAAAGGCCTCTCCTAGGCGCAGGTGATGTACAAAGGGAAGGTTATATAATTAATTTCCTAGTCTCATCAACCCCTACGTTGGTCTTTGGCTAAGACAATATCATCAAAAAAAAATTATACACTTTCCTTTCTTTGGCCCTTATAACTTAGCAATAAGTGGTGTCAGGACATATGAAATCTTGTGAAGGCTTCTTCCATGCGTACCCCAAGGAAGAGTTAAGTCTGACATTCTTGTAGATTTCTTTGTACACCTATCCCCTCCTTGTTAGGCGCTCCCTTCTTGGGAAGAGAAAAGGTTTTGATTGGAAGTTGTTTATGGTAAAGTATACCCATGAAAAGTAAAATCTGCTCTCACTTCCCTTAAGTGGCGCCACTATGCTGGCATTTCAACACCCCAACACACATGTGCGCCCAGCTTGATGTGACATGCATCTTGGGGCAAGTGTGTATGGAGTTTCTAGGTAACTAGTCCTTGGGTGAAGGGAAATGACATGTGTAAAGGGGTAGGATAAGAGATAGAATAGGTTTAGTTAGAATAGACTGTTTTGATGGGCATGACACAATACATGTACTTCATCTCATCACTTTTCTTCACTTCATTCACACTTTCCTTCAACTCTATTCTGGTTAGTGTATCCTTCTTTTCAATTTGGCTATCCCCTCTAGATATCAACAGTTGAACAAAAACAATAGTATCAACATTAGCAACATAGTGATCATCCTTTAAATAGATAACCTTTTCCATTTAATTCTATCACCACTTAATCTCATCTATTCAATCAAATCACTAGCTAGGTAAAATATTTTGTGATTCTTTTCAGTTGTATATTCATCTTGTAACTTGAACTTTTCTTGGATCTCAAACCAATCATTAAATCTTCACCATTTACTTTTACCTAACTATTCTGATCCAGTGATTTCATTAACTAAATTTGTTCCTTCATTATAATCTTCTAGATTAATCCAGATCTTCACATGCTGTCATCTTTTTCTTGATTCTTTATTTAGTAGACCAAATTCATCTACTTCGTTAATTCTTCCCACTCAGTTATCATTCACTTGGTTAACTATGACCGACCAATATCTTTACTTACCGATAACTGTTTCCAGCTCGATAGAACACATGATTTCCTTGTCTTTTCACTTTGCAACTTCAACCCTTTGTTATAGATCAATATAACTTACTTATGCATCATTATAATACTTTATTAAATCATGTAAGATAATTAAATCAATATTACCTTATCATAGACTGATTCAACAATTGCCCAATTAAGCTCATATACTTAACATCACTTCTTTATTTTATCTTCTCTTTGTACCAATCATTTCTTCTCTCAACAACATATATTTTAGATTGATATGAAAATTTGAAATTAATAAGTCAATAGGCTTGACATCAATGACAACATAACAAGTGATCCAATCCTTCTACATACCTTTTATTGCTCAGTTGACCTTGTTCATTCTTAGCATCATAGTGTCATATGAATAACAACCCTATCAGTTGTGGTAACAGTGTAAACTCACCACGCCCCTTGAAAACAACGTGGCACTTATGCTTAGGAGTTTGGCATAACTATTTTTGTTGTTTTTTCTCTAGTTTTTCTTTTCTTCTTTTCTTTTTTCATGCTCGGCCCTGTGGTGGCCTGTCCTTGCTACTATGTTTTATTTAGCTTTTCTTGGTTTATATGACTTTATCAAAACTTCAATTTTTCTGTGGGTTTCAGGAGCCCTCTAAAACATATTTTAATTAATAAAAAACAATGTAAACTCACCACCTCTATTATGCTCTAAACACTTGATCGTAGCATCTAATTGGTTCTCTACTAAATTTTAAAATGTCTTTTAAATAAAAATCTATCAATGGATTCTTATTTTTCTCTTAAGAATGCAACCCATATCATTCAATGACAATCATTAACATGTAACAAACAATACCTTTCATAATTTAATCATCATGTCATTCTAGATCCATATGCATTAGATCAAAAAGTTTTGCATTTGATTATTCCTTATTCTTTGAAGTTTTTCCTTGTTTTCTTTCTTGTCCAACATTATTAGTATATAGTGTTAGTAGGTATGATAATTTTTGGTAGATGTCTTACCACCTTAGAATAATTGACCCAATTATATTGAAAAAATTAATGTTCCTCACCCTTTCGTGCCACAAGTAGCATTCAGTACTCTATTCTAATAAACAATTGGTTCTCTTATTTTCCTTTAGATGGTAGATGTTTCCATTTTTTCTAATATCTTTTGTAACTAATATACTAGAACCTTTATAAATCTAACATTTGAATCCATCAAAGATAAGATAATAATCATTAGAACACATCTAACTTTAACTCAATAGATTTTTTCTTATCTCCTAATGCAAAATGACATCATCAATGTTATCCTTACCATTAATACATATATCTCCCTTACCACATATAGGCACAAATCCTTCACCAAAACTAAGACATATCCTTTGTCATACTTATTAGGCTCAAGAAACTTCCTTATGTCATGAATCATAGGATTTGAATATCTAGAATCAATTATCCATGGATCAGATTCCTATATTGCATGTAGATCCATCTTCACAATTGTTGATCTTTTATTAGTTTTTGCAACACTCTTTCATCAAGATTTGTTACTATAATTCTCCTTAGTGGAAAAAAATACTAGATTATCATTTGAATAATTTTCATCTTCATATTTTCATGAATTAGTCTCTACTGAATGAAACTTCTTCCTACCCATATCTCTATTATCTTACCTTGTATATGCATTATTTATTGTATAACTATTCTTTATCTCATCATCATTAGGCTTCTCAAAAATTATCTTCCTTAAAAGTATATTTAACAAAAAAATACCTATTCTTCCATGATTAAGACACTTAAAGGGTGTCTTATGTTTATTATTTTTAGATCCTTTCTTTAGTCTTCTCGCAAATTTGTCTTTATGAATATCATAACTTATCTCAATCCCAAAAAGGTATGTTGTTCATTGACTTTGAAGATGATAAGGATAAGAACAAGAAGGAGGTCTTTGGCCCTTCCAGGAGAACTACAACCAACCTGGAAAGGAAAGTGGATTCTTCGCCTGAGGATATCTAGGAATTAAAGAAGGTGGCCTAGGATATGTGCAACCTTGAAGCTAAGGTTGAAAATACTTTAAAGTCTTTAAGATATTTTATTTAGGATTTTTTGCTAGTTTTTTTTTGTTTTTTGCTATTGTTCTGATGGTTTTATTCTATTATGCATCATTTCTATTCTATGAACTCTACTTTTTCTTTTTTTTAGCTTGTAACTCTGTGGTTTTAGGTCCGTATAAAACTTATTTTTTCCTTAATCAAAAAGTTATCTCACGTACATATTCAATCTTCTTTGCAACCTTTAATGTTGCATTCTTGTTTTCATGTTGATAATCATCAAGCTCAATGATCTTGCAAGAATAAACAACCCCATAGAGATGATTCACTATATATTTGTCCATATCCCTCTTCTAAATGATATACAATCAGGATTCATATTTTCTAGTCATAGTTCTCATCAATTTCCATACAAAATAAGTTTCTTCAATATTTTCACAATACCTCTAATTTTACTTACAAACTCATTTACTTGATACACGTAATCTTTAATATTTTTATCTTCAAAAATACTTAGGATATCTATATGATTTAGGTTCTACAATTTAATTTTATTCATCTTATTGTCAGCTTCATATACTTCACAACTTTTTCCAAACTTTATTTAGAGTATTTTTAGGACATTGCATTCATCAACTCTAAATTAATCGACTCACTAATTTAATAGCATTTCTATATTTCAACATATTCTCATGCATCTTGATTTTATTCTATGTAGAAGGGGAACCAATTAGAGGATTGTATGGTTTCTGAATAATATCCCAAACACCAAAAGGAATATAATCAAAATATAATCACATCCTTCTAAATGGCATTTTTTTTACCATCAAACATAAATACTTTATGGCCATTTTCATGTGCTATCTCAAATTTTCCTGAAGCTGTAAATATTTTTCTAGATGAACTAAGATTTAATATGAATTGTTTAATACACCTTATGATTTAGAAAAATGGGTGAATTAGTCTTAACCCAAATCTTAAACTTTATCTATCAAAAAAACTTAGAAATTATCTTAATCCGTCTATCCATTAATAAAAGATATTGCAATGACAATACAAACACATGAAAACTTGATTTTACATGGAAGAACTAATGTGGGAAAAACCATCATGATTACCATACTAACTATGTGAATAATAGATTAAAAATGTTTAGGCCACAGGCTAAGGAGCTCCCTTCTCTTGAACAAGACTTGTAGGATAAGTCATGTAACATATGAGAAAGATATAAAGGACTTTTACAACTAAGAAATATGATCCCATGGTGAGATACTAGTATATATAATATATTAAAAGAGTCACTATATCTTATAGTAGCCACAAGGATTTGATGCAATGAAAAAATATAGTATATCCTAATTGAATGGTACAAAAAAGCTTTTAAACTTAGGTAATACAAATCTCTACTCTTCTACATTCACATCACAATGATTTCTTAATAAATATATAGCATATCAAAGTCAATCCATTCTAAACTCAATCATATATATGCAAATATGTACAAAATTTATTATCTAAGAGAATAAGTAGACTAGTTATGATGCAGGGGCATCCAATTTTGGAGTAGGGGCATTCGGTGTGCTCGGTGAAACTGCATAAGTGTTTGTGTTTTGGCTGGTTTTACTCAGTTGCAACCTTGACCAATGGTCTCAGTCATTGAAGGAAGCTTGGTCGCTAAAGGAACTCGGTAGTCTCTGGCACTCGGTGAATAGGTTACTCAGTCATGTCTACGGTACTCGGTTGACACTGGTGCTCAGCGATCCTTGGCTGGCTTGGTTATTTCACTGTTGCTCGGTAGATCTGACTTGCTGATTGGAGTTCTATATGATTTGTTGGGCCAACTTGGTGCATTGATTAATTGTATCTTTTTTTGGATTCTCCTAAGTGGATCTGGAGGCCGACATGCTATATTAAATGTTTGTATACATTTTGTAAGCTGACTTGTATGGCATTTATTATTTGTTAGGAAGGGTTTGGGGTTTCATCTTGTTGACTTGTGGCTGATGATTAGTATTTAAGGGAAGCTTGGGGTACATTTTTAGGGGGAGTCTAGTGGTGGTAGGAGCATAAGCTTAGAGATGCGCTACTAAAGCTGGAGTTAGTGAAGTTGTGGAAAAGTTTCTTCCATGAACTTGCAGATCCGATTCCTATTAGATAGTTTGTATTAGCAGAGTTAGTGGTTGCATACTTGGGAACAAGGAGATTGCTTGGAGGCTTGCAAGCTCAAGTTTAGATCTACCTTTGGGTTTCCATCAGATCCTAATTATCTTTAGAGACAGACTAGCTAGAGTTTGTATTGGATCTGTTGTGTATCTTGTAGAATTGTTTACTGATTATAATTAGCCCTAACTTGGAAGGCCTTACAACCAAGCATGTTAATAATAATCAGAGTTAAAAAAAATTTTGTGTTTCTTTGTGAGTATTCTGTTGTGTTGTTCTGACTTTCTGCAAGATTTGGATTGTCCTTAATTAGATCCACCATCTCTTGACCTACATCAGGGGGTATCAGAACAAAATTTTGTTCCCGCTAGAGTGAATGTTGGTCTTGTGAAGCAAAAGTTTGACCTAGAAAGGTTGATCATGTGAAGTTAATTGTGTTGAAGGGAAGATCTGGTGATCTTGATTGCAGATCCGTAGCACTAGACCTATGAAATTGTGCCCTAGCTGTTTGTAAAATTATAGGTTGTGATATGACTTGCATGCAACTTGGAGATTGTCACAAGGTGATCAGTGAGGGTTTTTTGCCAAGGGTTTCCATTATCTTTAAGGATGCCTCTGAGAAGATTAGACCCTAGAGTTATTCAAGACCTCTGTGATATTGTAGAATCCTAGATTACAGAGAAGGTGAAATCAAATTTCAGATCTGAGATGGAATCGATGAAAAATGACATGGTCACCGAGATCATGAGAGCTATTACTGGTATTACTTAGAATGTTGGTACTAAGGATGGCTATGAAGAAGTTTCTAAAGAATTTGAACCTACTGGATCTAGTGGTGATGACTAGAGGGATAGATCTGGTGAGGAAAGAACTACTCGGTTGCCTAGATCTACTGCTCGGTCTAGTAGTTACTGAATGGAAGTCTCTACTTTCTCTGGCACTTTGAAACCTAAGAATTTGATTGACTGGATCGGTGAACTTGAAGATTTCTTTGAGCTGGAAGAAATTGAAGATCCTCTTCGGGTGAGGGTAGCACAAACTACATTGAAAGGACATGCTACTCTTTGGTGGAAAGAATTGCAAAGAGACTGAGAGGATGAAGGTGAAATGAAGATCAATCAGTGGAGGTTGATGGTAATAAAATTGAAAGCTAAGTTCATATTGGTTGACTATGAGCTTGACTTGTTTATGAAGTTGCAGAATCTAAAACAGAAGGATTTGTCTATTGAAGATTATACTGAGGAGTTCTACAAACTTACTATTAAGGTCTAGACACCAAGAGATTGGTAAGGAAAAGGTAGCTCAGTATGTGAATGGTCTAAGATTCAATATTCAGGATGAACCTTGTCAGAGGAGTAATTTGTTTAAGACTCGATGCAAGTCTGGAGGTAAACTCTGTGATGTTATTATTGATAGTGGTAGTACTGATAACCTTGTTGCTGAGGACATGGTTAGGACATTTGGTTTGAATAGAATCAAACATCCACGTCCTTATAGGATTGGTTGGTTGCAAGATGTTCATGTTTTGGAAGTAAGAGAATAATGCTTCATTGATGTTTAGATTGGCCAATATAAGGATCTTGTGTTAGGTGACATTGTGGAAATGGATAGCTATCATATATTGCTCAGTAGACCTTGGAAATTTGATTGTAGAGCTATGTATGATTCTGTGAAGAATGTTTTTACTATTGAGAAGAATAACAAGAAGTTTTCACTGATGCCTTTGATGTATACAACGATCGGTAGGAGAAGCCTGAGTATTGGTAGCCGAGTTAAGGTTGTGGATCTAGAGAAAATGAATGATCAGTATGGAGAACCGACCTGTGCATTGTCTAGAAAAGACTTGAAGAGACAGAGGAAATAGAAATGGAAGAAGTTGCAAGCAGAAAAGATGGAGGACTTGTATGTGAGGATCTAGTTCAGGGTTTATGTGCTAAACCCTAGAAGATGCTCTTCCCACATATGAACATCTTTTGGAACCTAGGGTGTCTGATGCAGGGGCATCCAAGATTGGAGTAGGGGCATTCGGTGTGCTTGGTGAAACTGCATAAGTGTTTGTGTTTTGGCCAGTTTTACTTGGTTGCAGCCTTGACCGACAGTCTCGGTCATTAAAGGAAGCTCAGTCACTGAAGGAACTCGGTGGTATTTGGCACTTTGTGAATAGGTTACTTGGTCATGTCTACGGTACTCAGTCGACATTGGTGCTCGGTGATGCTTGGCTGGCTCAGTTATTTCACTGTTGCTCGGTAGATCTGACTTACTAATTGGAGTTTTGTATGATTTGTTGGGCCAACTTAGTGCATTGATTAATTGTATCTTTTGTTGGATTCTCCTAAGTGGATCTAGAGGCCAACATGCTATATTAAATGTTTGTATACATTTTGTAACCTGACTTGTATGGCATTTATTATTTGTTAGGAAGGGTTTGGGGTTTCATCTTGTTGACTTGTGGCTGATGATTAGTATTTAAGGGAAGCTTAGGGTATATGTTTAGGGGGATTCTGGTGGTGGTAGGAGCATAAGCTTAGAGATGCGCTACTGAAGCTATAGTTGGTGAAGTTGTGGAAAAGTTTCTTCCATGAACTTGCAGATCTAACTCCTATCAGATAGTTTGTATTAGTAGAGCTAGTGGCTGCATACTTGGGAACAAGGAGATTTCTTGGAGGCTTGTGAGCTCAAGTTTAGATGTACCTTAGGGTTTCCATCAGCTTCTAATTGTCTTTAGAGCTAAACTAGCTAGAGTTTGTATTGGATCTATTGTGGATCTTGCAAAATTGTTTACTGATTATAATTGGCCCTAACTCGAAAGGCCTTACAGCCGGGCATGTTAATGAAAATCAGAGTGAAACAATTGTTTGTGTTTCTTTGTGAGTATTCCATTGTGTTGTTCTAACTTGCTACAAGGTTTGGATTGTCCTTAATTGGATCCACCATCCCTTGATCTGCATCAAGTTAAGGTAAAGCTAAGCACTATTTACAAAAAATCAGCCACCACAAACACTTATAGTTAATGTGGCCCACTTCCTCAAGATATATAGGATCCAAATACATCATAAAATGTCTTATAAAACTAAATTGATGAAAGTGCATGAAACACAAAATCCACCAAACTTGGCACCAAATGTAATGTATAGAAAAACATTAAAACACATTAACCATTGAGACCAACATTATCCAATGCTCATAGCTCCATGTGGATACTCATTAATACTTATGTGTAGCTTGTGTTCTAGGATTGCTCCTAGTTCTAAAATGCATCACTTGCTTGCACTATTCCAATGAAAATTAAATTTGGAGGTTTATATCACTATGAGTGTCACTTTAATCTAGTTTTCTATTCACGAGTGTAGAGATTTCCAGATATGGAGTTTGAGGCTTAATATTTTCTTCTTGCATCCACAAAAAGTTTTCCAATCTTGGCCCCATATAATCCTCTCATTCAATGCATAACAAGACTAAAATGTTTTATCATTGTACCTCTTCAATATGCATGATTCGCTTATATTGTTCAACTTATGATTCTATATTACCTCAATTTTTATCATCATACTAAAAAATTAAGAAGATATCTATTATTTAAAATACTACTAACATACAAGTTCAGATATCTAATTTTGAGCCACATCTCCTAGCTATGATCCAAATTTTCTACTCAAGAATACTCCTTAATATAGATATGCAACTCCTAATTCACTTCAATGAAAGCTTTAGATTTAGATGAAAGGTAAATATTAGTGAAATTGAAAATAAAAATAAAAATGATTATATATATGCTATACAAAAATAATGTTTGATCATCTCCATCACTACCACCCAAGCTTAAAACTTGGCTTCACAAAAAAATAGAGATTTAAACACTTCACCTTTATCCCATGTTATTGTTTCACATACTAAGCATATGACTCAAATAAATTTTCTCTTTATAGCTTTTCAATAATTTATATATATTGTAGAAAAATATCTAAAGCGCTAATCTTTCTTTTCAAAAAGAGAAAAATTTGCAGTAATGCAGTCTTAATTCTATTATCTCAAAATACATTTGTCTACACTTAAATCAAATGGGAAATAGAGAAATCAATAATTTGACATATCCAATTCACCTAATTTGAGATAAATCATTGATAAGTTATGTGAAAATTAGACATGAAAAAAATGCACAAATATAGAATAAAATTTATAAACCTTAATTAAACCCACTACAAGCAAAGACTCCTAGTGTACGGAGTACAAATTCCTTGTTCCACTAATAAATAAGGAAGAAAATTTGTTTTATAATTGTCTCAAGAATCTCAATAATTACTTTATGGAGCTAATAAACATACCAAAAATAACACTTCAATATGAATTATACAAATGTGCTATGCTTTATCACGATGGCTCTAAACACCATTAAGGAAAGTATATTGAAAAATATCAAATGCTCAAAGATAATCCTTTCAACCATTTTAACTAAAATTTAAGTCATTCATGTAACTCTTTTTTATGTTGTCGTTGGATGTTTCAAGACATTTTTTCATCTAGAATGATTGTACCACCTTTGCAATCAACTAAAATTGTATACAAAGGAGTATTTTGAAACCAAAAATTAGAATAGCTGAGCAATTATACAAACAAGTATTTTCAAACCACAACTTTCAAATATTGACTCAAAATATGTTGTTTTTTAATTAAGACAATATTTTTAGAGTAATCTTAATATATAATATATTCAACATTTAGTTGCATATATGATCATTATTTTTCTTTGAGCAACACAATTATATTTCAAAATCTAATGTTCATGTAAAATAATACTAAACAATGTAAAATGAATTATAAAATAGATCCTGTCTTGAATTTGTTATACTTATTGTGAATATTAGACCTGAAACAAAATTAAAACCATAACTTTCTGAAAAAAACCTTATTCACTTACTTAACTTTCTGAAAAAAAGCTTATTCACTTACTTGGATGTTTTTTATTTTAATTGTTTATAACAAATATTATAAGAAATGAATTAAAATCTATTTGACTTAAGATAGTCATAAAGATAACTAATTGTAAAATTAAACATTTACACATAAGCAAAAATCCTAAAATTATATATAAACAAATATCTCCAACTTATTTGAATCTTCATTCAATAAGTTTTTAACTAGAATATGTACCAAGCACAGATATCCAAGATACTGGCTGCTGAATACTGGACTAAATCGCCGAATATCCTAAGTAACAAGAAAAAAAAATTAAAAAAATTATACTAATTAAATCACTAATATATAAGCTTCGCTTTTCAGCTCGTTCATACCCACTTACATTATTCTACCCTTCAAAGCGCAGAGCTCGGCATGTGGAGAGTTGGAGGCTCCATCTTCCCTTCCAACATCAGCACCACTTGTTCCATGCTTGGCCTCTTCTCCACCTCGCTTTCTATGCATAACAGCCCTACAACGCCTGCTCTTCTCACTTCTTCAATCTCTGCCTCTGCTGCAACACATTCCTCCACAATATTAATCGTCCTACCCTGGTAAATTTGAGTTGCAGCCCACTCGGGAAAGAAATACTAACTTGAATTTTGCACATTTAAATCAAAATTCCTTCGACCAGAAATGATTTCAAAGAGCGTAATATCAAAACTGTTAACATCAACCTTGGGAGTGATGGGAAGACCGGAGATCCACTCTGGAGCCAAATAACCTCTCGTCCCTCTCATTGTGGTCAGTACACGGCTGAAATCTCTACCCACAAGCTTTGCCAACCCAAAATCTGCTAACGTGGGTGAAAAATTGCTATCCAAGAGAAAGTTTTCGGGCTTTACATCACAATGAATGATTCGATCTCTGCACTCCTCATGGAGATATACTAAACCTCGTGCAATGCCTAAAGCGATCTGGAAACGGGTTTTCCAGTCCAGTACCTTCCCACTACTTCGTGAATCGGCACTGAAGAGTAGGGAATTTAGAGAGCCGTTGGGCATGTAATCATAAACCTAGCCGTCTAGATCCTTCTGCACAAAACCCTCTAAGTCTGATCAAATTCGCATGTTGTATGTTGCCAAGGGAACTGATTTCAGCTCGAAATTGCTTATCATGTTGTCTTGAAGTAGACTCCAATGTCTTTACAGCCACCAGCGTACCATCTGTCAGAGATCCTTTGAACACTGAGCCGAATCCTCCGCTCCCCAACTTAGACGTAAAATTCCTTGTCGCAATCTTCAACTCCTTGTAAGTAAAAATTCTAAGAAAAGACTCGGCGGAATCTTGACACGTCTGTTTCGGTGCTCGTAGCCGATACATTTGCCACATTAAAAATGAAAAAAATACTCAAAGCAAGGGCGAGAACACTCACAATAATAATGACTTTTAGTATGGAGGAAGACGGTTTACGAAGCTTTGGAAGTGCAGAGGCAGCTACTCGAATGGAAACAGTCCATTTGCTATTTGATGAAGAACTCTGCATGTTTAGCAAATCTCCGGACCAGATTTTGCAGTGTCCTGATGGAGAACTGAAAGCAAACGCAGTGCACGAGCAGTTACAGAGGCAGGCTTTCTGGCAATCTTCCTTTGTGTGTGCAGGGTACGACGATGCTGAGTCATCAGGCATCGTTACACCAGGCTCGATAAATTCGTCCGTGCTGCCATTTTTGGTATCGCAGTTTAATGGCCTTTCACGAACACAGCCACTAGACCACCAGCCTTGTGAGTCCCAGGTGCGCTTGTCTGCAGGGTAAAACCCATCCACACAGCTATAGAACTGAATGTTGTTGGAGTTGCAGCTTCCATACGCGCCACAGAAACCATATACGGCGCATTGATCTCTTGGACGATACCCCTGCACAGTCCATTTAGTGCCACCAAATAAAGCATACTCTTGTATTTCTCCAGACTTGAGTTGGAGAAAACGAGAGATCCCATTCAGGGACTTGTAACAGACATACAAACCAGAACTAGTACTTTTAAAGCTGATTGTGTAGAACACCCCGTTTATCATTTCTGGAACTGCACTGAAAATTTTGCCGTCCCATGGTTCACTGTCCCAATACTGGACAGAATCGTTCCATGTTAAAACCGCATGTTTGTTGGCTCCAGATATATCCAGCCGAAAGGAGAAAAGCCCAGGAGCGGTATCCATTGAGTTTTTCCAACTGGTTAGCTTTTTCTGTCCGCCCAACCACATCCCGGGCAACCACGTATCTAGAGGATAATCGAAACTTTGCCAAACAATCTCAGATTTAGTGTCATTTCTCAGCATTATAGAATTACCAGAATCTAATAGCACAGCATGCGAGCATTTGTGGGAAATGTTGACCGACCAAAGAGACGTGCCCTTTGCATCGAACAGTCCCAGCTCACCTTCTTTTGAGAGCTTCAGAACGCCAGGCTTGTTTACCGCCGGGCTCTCCCTGTTGGCCACCCAAACGATGATTTGCTCTGATATGTTGGCATACCAGATGTCAACATACCAGTTATTGCTTCCATTTGGGCTGAAAGCTCCCAATTCAAACGTTCCATTCTTGGAAATTATTGTCTGATTTCCAAAAAGGGAGGCGCCCAAGGAAAGAGAATCTCCCCTGCAAGTAGATAAGGCGCCACAGTTGCATATTATAATTAATGCAGTAAGAATGAACATCATAAATGCTGGAAGGCCGTTATTTTCCATTCCTTGGATTTCATATCTGATGAGTTGATCGGAAAATATAGTAGAATTAACGCTAGAAACTCCGAAAGATTAATCATCGTTTTTCTGAAATTGTTCTGTTTAGTCAGCGGTGAATGCGGTTTATGTGCTATTTCCAACTCATTTCTCGGAATTAAGTGCGTAGTGACTGTTCATAACTCGGAATTGCCTGAAGCACTGATGACGCGAACCTTTCGGGAAGTGACAGTCAAGGTGGGGAGGCGAACCTTTCAGGAAATGACAAACTGGGTCGGTAGTGTCTGTGTATGTACATCCATTGTGTAACAGTAATGATTAGACATTGAATGGTGCCGACTTTTTTATGTCAAAATTGGAGGGAATGCCACTACGCTGGCCTCCAGCATTGAATTAAATGCCATTTTTAATTCCTTTAATTTCGGCAGAAAAACCATTGGCATAAATGAAAAAAATGCATTTCCGTATTATTATTTTTTTGTCAAAAGTACGAGTATTTACATATTATATATTATATATTTAAATTTATTATAATCTATAAATAATTATATTATAAAATATCTAATATATTATTTTTTATTAATTATAATATTTTATTATTTTAATATTATTTAATTTATTAATAACTTATAATTTAATAATACATATAAATTAAAAATTCTAAAAATTAGAATTTTTAAAATATAATTATATAAATGCATCTATAAAAATTAAATATAGTAATGAACAACTTTTTATCTTTTGTTAAAATGACTTGTTTATTTTTTTATTTTTTATTAAGGTGGTGTTATTATTCATATTTTAAATATAAGTTAAAAATGTAATCAAAGTTTTAATTTATTTAGAAATTAAAAAAAAAGAAATATTAAAATTTATTTTAAATATAAGTTAAACACGCATTTAATGCTTTACTTTCTTTAGTGTTTAGTTTGTTTTGGGGTTATGGTTTAGTTTTGTTTAATGTTATATTTATGGTTCAAGTTGGTATAGAAATTGGGTTATGTTTAGTTTAACTATATGGTTAGGGATCATTTTATGTGTAGCTAAAGGGTTTAATTTAGTTAATAATTAGGGTTTGATTTAATTTAGGGTAAGAGTTCAATTTGGTTTACTCTTGATGTTAGGGTTTAATTTGGTTAATGATTATGGTTCTACTTTGTTTAGTCTTGCAAATAGGGTTGGTGCTAGTTAAGGTTACTTGTTCAAAGTTAGGTTTAGCTTGATGCAGGGGCAGGGTAAATACAAGTAGAATCAAGCAGAATTGACTCCACTTGAATCAACAACAAGCCTTGCTCAGAGTTGCACACAGAAGCAATATGATACCGCATGAAATCAATGAAAACACAATGGATATGAGACAAGCAACTGGCAGCAACAACAGAGAATTTATATTATTTCTTTGAACATGCCCGGCTGTGAGGCCTTCTGGGTTTCGGCCTTATACAATGAAAATTATGAAATCAGAATTTCAATGAGCATCGTATATTTGTCTCCAATGATGTATCTTGATAATTATGTTCTTACTACCTTCTTTTCTGTCTTCTACATCAACCAAGACTCCTTATATAGCTAGCTAAGCCATAGGTCAGCCAGTCAGGCATTTACTTACAATATAGGTCCAGTCTGGAAGATTTAACCAAAACTAATGAAAGAATGATCAAAACTTAATGTGACTTTATATTTGGGTCCACACATGATCCAACAACATTTCCCTAACTTCGCAAGGCCCCATCTCATCACACGGAACTGTGCAAGAAGAAACACTCAACGTTTCATGTGTAAACTGACAGAAAATAGGTCCCCGAGAAAAATGGTCATAACTTTTGACTCATACTGAATTAGAACTTTCTCCTTTGGAAAATGATAGTAATTTAGGTCCTCTTAAAGGCCCTAAGAAAGAAAAGTTTGATTCATTAAGGATCAATGGCGCCATGACCCGCAATCAACACCAAAACTGTAGGAAAATACGGCTCTAACAGGAAGAAAAATAGCTATAACTTTGCAATGGTCCATCCAATATTTATCCAACCATAGGAGAAGGTTCCCAAATAGGTCCTCAACATCATGTAAGCTTCAAACAAAATGAAACCACCAAATGCAAATATTATAATGCAAACAATAGAAAACATGAAATATTTTTGGTTGATGAAAGATTGCTCAAAGACCCAAGATGCTCTTGCATCAGACACCTAGGGTAAATAAAGAACTGATGTCAACATCAGAAACTCCTCATATTTTGACTTGAATCATAAGATCCAACTCAGATTGTGTAATCCGTGAACTCTCTTCAACTGGCTTTTCTTTCCATTGAACTAGATATTCCATGTAGTCTTTTCCTCTTGTACTCTTGCTCATTCTTCTATTCAAGATCTTCTCAATACTGTCCTTATTTTTCTTGGGTTAATCTAGATCATCTTCTATCTCATCATTTGATTCAAAGTACTCAAATATATCAACAATGTTGAATATAGGTGATATATCCATGTCCTCTGGTAATTCCACTTCATAAGCATTTCCACTGTCAAGCTTCTTCAAAATCTTACAAGGTCCAAACTTCTTCATCTTCAGCTTGTTGTAGGTACCAACTGGAAATCTATTTTTCTTCAAATGAATCATAACCTCATCTCCAACTTCAAAATATTTATGTCTCCTTCTCTTATCTACTCTCTGTTTATATTTCAAATTACTGTCCTCCAAATTCCTTTTGACTTCATCATGTAAAGTTCTCATGTATACTGCAAAATCCTTAGCTTCAACACTTCTTTTTGTCTCAGTAGGTAAATCTCTCAACTCTGTGGTTCCCTTAGGATGAAATCTAGTAACAATCTCAAATGGTGTCCTCTTAGTACTTCTATTCAAAGAATTATTGTAGGAAAACTCTGCTTGTGCCAAAACTAAATCCCAATTAACAGGCTTATCTCCAATTAAACATCTCAACAAGTTTCCCAAACTTTTATTCACAACTTTAGTTTGTCCATCTATCTGAGGGTGAAATGTAGAACTAAACTTCAAATCAGTATTCATCTTCTTCCAAAGTGTTCTCCAAAAGTAACCAGTAAACTTAATATCTCTATATGAAACAATAGACTTAGGCAAACCATGCAATCTTACCACTTCCTTGAAGAATAATTCAGCTACATGCAATGCATCAGATGTCTTCTTACAAGGTGTGAAATGAGCCATCTTTGAAAATCTATCAACCACTACCAAAATAGAATCATTACCTCTCTGATTTCTAGGTAATCCAAGAACAAAGTCCATACTCACATCTTCCCAAGGTTTATCAAGTATAGGAAAAGGTGTATACAATCCAACATTCTGACTAGTTCCTTTTTCTATTTGGAAAATTCTGCAACCTCTAACCATTCTTTGTACATCTCTATAAATCTGTGGCCAAAATAATCTTTCTAAAATCAAATTCACAGTCTTATCAATCCAAAAATGTTCAGCAAGTCCACCACTATGTTTCTCCTTTATTATGTTCTCTCTCATAGATCCTCCAGGTATGCACAACTGAACTCCTTTAAACAACATGTCTTCTTGAATGAAATAATTAGTCCTCTTTTCATCTACTGTTTGTTCCTTACAAGCTTTCCAACATTATGTAAAATCAAGGTTAGTTTCATACAAACACTTCAAATTATCAAAACCAAGTACCTCAACTCTCATCTCGGTCAGAAAATTTATTCTTCAGCTCAAGGCATCATCAACCTTATTTGACTGTCCACTTTTATGCTTCAATGAAAAGGAAAAATTCTATTCTTTCATTTCTCTTGCAAACTTTTTACCATCAACCAAACATACTCTGACTGTAGTACAGTGACCTTCGTCAAACTTCTCTACTAAAGGAACTAACACTTGTTTCCTTCCATCCATCCAAATAGTATATTGATTCAATCTACCATCATGCAAATCTTTCCTATCATATTGCCAAGGTCTACCCAAAAGAATATGACAATAGTCCATAGGCATAATATCACACAAGACTTCATCATGATAATTCCAAATTTTGAATTTAACAAGGCATTGTTCACTTACAAGTAGCTTATGCTCCTTCTAGATCCAAGCAATATGGTAAGGCTTAGGATGTTTCAATCTCTGCAACTGCAATTTGTTAACCAGATCTTCAGATGCCAAATTATTGGAACTTCCACTATCAATGATTATCTTGTAACATTTATCAGCGATCTTACATCTCGTTCTGAACAAACTTTTCCTCATAATAGGTTCCTCATCAGCTTCTTCATTCCACAAGATCTTTCTTAGCATCAAGTTCTCACCATGTTCAGGTTCATTAGACATTTCCTCAACTTCTTCACAAGCCAAATTATTTCTACCATTACCTCTAGTCTTCTTTTCAGAGTTAGTACATTCAAAAGCTCTATGTCCGTCTTCACCATATTTGTAACAAGTACCTTTAAACCAAGATTTCTCTTATCTTTTCCCATTATTGTTATTCCTAGAGTAACCAGTATAGCTACCTCTAGAGTAATTATCTCTTGTACCAATAGGGTCATCTTCCCATCCTTTATCTTGTAATAAATTTTTTAGATCTGCTACTTTATCCATAAGATCTACCTCTACTTCTCTAAAATCTGCCACCTCTTATTCTTTGTCTTTGATCATGTCTTTTTGTCAATCATTCTTGTACCTTCAAATAAAATTGGTATGCTTCTTCCACATTATCTATTTTAACACGACTGATCTCATCTTGAATTAATGTCCTCAGGCCATTCAGATATATAGCCACCTTCTCAACTTCATCATCCACATGTCCAAATCTGATATCCAATTTGTAAAATTCTTCAGTATATTCCTTCACATTCATGTCTTTTTGTCTCAAATGTTGTATCTTTCTCATCAAATTAACTTGGTAGTCAGCTGGAAGAAACTTCTTCTTCATCTTCCCAAGCTTCTTTATCCATGACTTGATCTTTTCTTTTCCTCTCTTCTATCTCTTAGTTTGCAAATGATCCCACCAAAGAGATGCATGGCCTTTCAACGTTGTGACTACTATCTTAACCTTCTTATTATCAAGAGTACCTTCATACTCAAAGTATTTATCCATCTTAGAGATCCAATCCAAAAGTACATCGGTCTCAAGTCTTCAATCATAGCAAGCAACTTCAATCGCAGGTTTGGGAGTTAGCCTTAGACAAAACTCTCAAGAGTCCTTTCCTCATCTTATTTAAATTCAGGTTCAGAATAGGTGCCACTTCTTCTTCTTCATCACTAACATCTTCAAGATGTGCACCTCTTCTCTGGGGTTGTCTCTATAGCTTCAAGCCTAGTTGCAATCTGCCTCAACATATCCATGATAGAATTATTATTTTCTCTACCATTTCCTCTACCACAAACCATCTTGATATTCATGTTCCAGAAAAATTGTAACCTTCTGTAAGTTATAGGGTTAGATCTCAGATCTACCACCCTACAACCACTCCAACAAGATCCCTCCATGATCCAATCCATAAAAAAGAACTCACTCTGATACCACTTGATGCAGGGGTAGGGTAGATACAAGCAGAATCAAGTAGAATTGACTCCACTTGAATCAACAACAAGCCCTGCTCAGAGTTGCACATGGAAGAAATATGATACCAAATAAAATTAGTGAAAACACAATGGATATGAGATGAGCAACTGGTAGAAACAACATAGAATTTATATTATTTCTTTCAACATGCCCGGCTATGAGGCCTTCTGGGTTTCATCCTTAATACAATGAAAATTATGAAATCAAAATTTTAGTGAGCATCCTATCTTTGTCTCCAATGATGTATCTTGATAATTATGTTTCTTACTACCTTCTTTTCTACCTTCTACATCAACCAAGACTCCTTATATAGCCAGCTAATCTACAAGTCGGTCAGTCAGGCATTTAATTACAATATAGGTCTAGTTGGAAGATTTAACCAAAACTAATGAAATAATGATCAAAACTTAATGCACCTTTACATTTAGGTCCAAACATGACCCAAAAATATTTTCCCTAACTTCTCAAGGCCCCATCTCATCACATGGAACCAGGCAAGAAGAAACACTCCATGTTTCACATGTAAACTGACATAAAATAGGTCCTCAAGAAAAATGATCATAACTTTTGACTCATAATGAATTAGGACTTGTGCCTTTGGGAAAAGGTATTACTTTAGGTCCTCTTAAATTCCATAATATCACAAAGGCTGATTCATTAAGGATTAATAGCGCCATGACCCGCAATCAAACACCAAAACTGCAAGAAAATACGACTCCGATGGGAAGAAAAATAGCTATAACTCTAAAATGGTCCATCCAATATTTTGCGACCATAGGAGAAAGTTCCCAAATAGGTCCTCAACATCATGTAAGCTTCACACAACATGAAACCAAAAAATGCAAAGATTATAATGCAAACAACAAAAAATAGGAAATATTTTTGGTTGATGCAAGATTGCTCAAAGACCCAAGATGCTCCTGCATCATAGCTTTAGGGTTAGGGTTCAATTTTGTTTATTTTTTATAGTTGGTTTAGAAAAAATGCTTTTAACTTAGCTTAGATTTTAGGGTCAGCTTGGTTTTTGTAGCATTAGAGTTCATTTGAGGAATTATTTATAGTGATAGGACAAAATTTCATTTAGGGTTATGTTTTAATTTGATTAAATATTTATTTTCTTTAGTGTTATGGTTCAATCTACTTTATTTTTCAATTAGTTTCAAGATTATGGTTCAGTTTGGTAATTGTTATAGTTAGGGTTCAATTCGTATAGGACTTGCATTAAATTTAGTAATTTTTGAGGGTTATGGTTCAAGAATAAGGTTTAATTTAGTTTAGGGCAAGAGATCAATTTGATTTAGTCTTAATATTAGGACCTATAAGTTGGTTCAAGATTATGGTTCAACTTGGTTCGGTATTATCATCAAGGTTCAAGGTTGTTTAGGTTCTTGGTTTTTGGGTAGGTTTACCTTTAGGGTAACAATATTATTTAGTCTAGTGCTATAGTTAAGGTTGAAGTTGGTTTATGATTCACTTTTTATTTTTTTAGGTTGTGGTTTTAATATAGTTTTTGTTATAATTATGGTTGAATTTTTTTCAATATTTAATTACCATTAGGGTTCAATTTGGTTTATTATTTTAATTAAGATGGTAGGGTGAGGGCCCTAAACCTAGATAACAACAACCACATCACAACCCAGACTAGATAACCTGATTTTAGGCCATTACAATCGAAAGCCACAAAACCATCAGTGAGAAAATTAATCACAAAAACTATCCAGCACTATAAGCTATCCTTAATCTAACACCTCTCTCATTAA
>BSBK01009329.1:0-277500 GCA_027943335.1 Chamaecyparis obtusa | reverse complement strand
ACATTTCATTCATGTTATTGATATTCTTCTTCATCCATCTCATTACCAAGATCATCGTCATTGAGGACATCATCACCACCACTATTGTCATTGTCATCGTCATCACCATTAGCATCATCATCATCCTCATCCTCATCATCATCCTCATCAATAGCAGCATCAGTAGTAGCATCATCCTCATTAGTAGCAGCATCATCCTCATTAGTAGTAGCATGATTGTCATCTTCTTCTTCATATTCTTCTTTGACTAGCTCTCGATCGTGATCTGGCTCTACATCATCTTCCACTTAATATTCATCTTCCTCGGTATCTTCTGCCATCACATTATACTTTATCAGTCTTCCTCTTGGATCATGTCTAACAATAAATGACCAATCTAGTTTATGTGGAATCTCTGAGTAAAATACCTACTCACATTGGCTTGGAAGAACACAGGGTTCTTCTCCAACTGGCTCAAACAACCTTGTATTAATCATTGGAAATTCATTATCATGTTCAATAACAGTTCTTCCAGGATCATTTTTATTGATTCGTAGTCTGTACCATTTCACAATGAAGAGAACTAATTTAAAAGAATTGAAGTCGCAGTCAAGTATATCAACCAAAATACCATAGTATGAATTTTGTGACTCTCACGGATGTAAGTCATTTCTAGATGAAATATTAGTCACCTAGAACACTGCACTTATCCCATAATCACAAGTTCTCTTCATGTCATCTAACTTTTTGACACAAATTTATAACCATTTCAAAACATAGCCTTGTGGTATTTTACTTGCAATAATTTCAAACATGTATAAATTATTGCATCACGAGTTGAAAAACATGCGATTGATTAATTAACAAATTTATAAGTACCTGGTGATCTCTTAAACCATATGCTAAATCTATTTCCTTTTGTGTAACATTGGGATCTCCATTGTGATGAGCTTGTATAACCAATGAAGGCACAGATTCTCATGTTAATCTATGACCATCATGTTGACATCATTCAATCCATGTCATCATCCAATCTTGATTATTTGCAATAAACAAATGTATTGCATCCAACTCTTTAGCAACTATACAAAATTAAATAGATGACTTACAACAAATTTATTTTGAAGATTAAAAATTAATTAACTACAAGAACATCTCATAGTTTATTACCTTTCAGTTTCCTAAATCTACCATTTCCCACCAAGCACTCCCCTTCAAAATTTTTAATTGAGTCGAGATCCCAAATGCAATCTATATGGGTCTTTGCTGCAAGATTAGGAAGATATTGAGTAATGTACACCATCATCTGGTATACCATATATTCCTTAACCATAGAACCCTCAGGATGTGCTCTTTTTCATACCAAACCCTTCAAAAATTTCAAATGTCCTCAACCATCCACATTGACCTAGCATGTATAGGTCCACACAATTCAATCTCCTCAACTTGGTGTATGAGCTAGTGTATGAGGTAGTGTTCTTGTGCATTGAAAAAAGTTGGAGGTAAACACTTTTTTATAGCACACATTAATCAACAAATTATTTTCTTCTAATATTTTATATCTTCTTTATGGATTTCTTTAGATGACAACCACCTAAAAGGGATTCAAGACATAAATATATAAATACGAGACTTTACAATATATTAGTTTTTTGATATTATTGTTTGATATATTGAACAAATATCATTGCTTACCTCATGTATTTTCTAAGATCATATATCACTTATTTGATATTGTTGTCAAAGTTCTCTGGGAGAGATAAGGGTAGCAAATACTGCAACAATAGTCAACTGATCATTTCAAACAATGAAAATTGAATACAATTACAGAAATATATTGTAAATACAAAAGAATATGACTTACCTTGATGAAGATATGCCAATCATGCATTTTCATCCTTGACCCAAAATCATTTTTCTGTGATATGAGATTGCTTATATCCACAGAAAATCTTGTAGGAAATTGAATTTTTTAGATCACTTCTTTTATGGCATTACTTTTTTACTCTATTAATAACCAAGGAAGAGCACTTGCATTAATCCGGTCTCCATTGCTATTTGATTCAATGATATTTTTCATTGCATAATTGAAATCATGAATGTCACTATAAATTTTGCCAAGTTTTTCTTTATCACGCGTTTCATCCAATATTTTTCATAGTGTCTCTATTATATTCCTTCCAATATGCATATTATCAAACAAATGCACAATTTGTAGATGCTCATAGTAGGGCAGCCTACTAAATTCTCTAGGATAACATTTTAGTCCCTTTGGAAGTTGGTTGGTGATTCCTTCATGACCTTCAAGATCATCAACTACATAATTAGCCAACAAAAAACAATCAAACTATATAATTTTCAAACATCAACCATTACGCGGAATGATATTACTTTGAATTCTATTATGTTTTGACTACCATAGGTGAGGTGTCATTCTTCAGGGCTTTGATGTAGTCTCTTCTTTCCCATTGAAAAGATGACTTTCTGCACTTCGATAGATATCATTTTTGGGGAGGAACTACCTATACTCATCAAATACCTATTTTCTTAAACTTTTGGAATGACGAGATTTCATCTTTGGACCACACATTAGACATGCAAATTTTTCCTTTGTTTGAAGACCTACAAGATAACAATAAAATTAGATTAAATATTTATATTTTTATAATTTGAATTATCTTGTACAACTAGAATTCACCATAACATACCACATAAATGTGTGAATCCTAGAGCATCATGAATTGTCCACACAAGCATTGCATGGAATTGAAATTCTCTTTGTCCAATTGGTTGGGAGATGTCATACATAGTGAAACCATTCCATAACACCAAAAACTCATCGATAAGAGGCACAATATATATATTTATATCTTTCACTTGGTACTTACCTAGTTGAATTAACAACAACATTAGATAATTAATGTGGTCATTTCACTCCAAGACTTATAATTATATGTAGATAATTATAAAATAATAAGATACCTAGAACAATTATTGCCAACATAATGTGCTCCCTCTTTATTGAAATCCATGGAGGAAGGTTATTATTTATAAAAAAAATAGGCCACACCGAGCAAATGGATCTCATCTCTCCATGCAGATTGACACTGTCTACTGCTAGAGAAAGCCTAAGATTTTGAGGTTCATCTTTAGAGTGTGGCCACTTTTCCTCTATGTCCATAAATGATGAACCATCCATAGGCATTGGAATAATGTCATCTTGACACCTACCACATGCATGGTAATCCATAAATTATGCCAAGCTATTACACTTGAATAATCATTTCAGATGTGGAATAATGGGGATGTGATGAAGAACCTTGCGAGACACCTTTTTTGTCATTTGATCATTTTGATGTCTGCTCATATGGCATTCAGGGAATTTTGTTGCATTTTCATGTTCTTTATAATAAATAATATGATCTTCAGGACAAGCATCTATTGTTTGATACTCCATTCCAATATGTTTCATAATGACACACAATTCTTGGTATGAGCGAGGGAGAACATTTGATGGTGGTAACAGAAAGTCACCTATCAATCTGCAACAAATAATATAATTTATTATTATAAACAATCTTAATGGTACATGTTTCACTTTTTATAGACTATAATGACATATATGATGAACCTTAGCATACGTGACATTGCTATGTTGGATAAACCATTCATAACCTTCAAATTCAGCAACAATAATATAGTAGAGAGAAGAGTAGATTGGGAGCCTTCATAAAGGGTCATGTCCACCTTCTGAAGTAGAGGTATATCATGGACATTGTCAATGTCATCCTCATCAGCAGCAATAGTAGCACCAGCAGCACCAATACCAAATATGTCAACGATCAATTCATTCATACCATCATCTTTAAATCTATTTTTTGGTGCATGATCATCATTTTCCATGGGATCATGATCTTCAACTTCAATATTCACACCTCCATGTTCTTCTATATTCACACTAGGGATATCGACCTATATAAAAATGATGATAATCAAACCTCCTTCCATGGTTCATATGTATATTAATTGTGAAAACAATATAACAAACAACTTACCACTAGATTATAATCAAACCCCCCTTCCATGTGACCATTCTCCCTACAATGTCTCTTTGTTGTTTTGATTTTGATTCTTCTTGTCTTTAAGCTGTTACAACTCTTGCATGGACAATAACATTTGTCATCACTTTCTCTTTAAAAGTTAGACACCAATCTAGCGATTGTCTCCCTATTTTGATCAAATTCCCTTATATTATCTGACATGATCCTTAATGTGTCTATCTGCAAAACAAATTGGAGATGCCTCCTTTCATTAGCTTCATGTCACCTTCTCATAGCTTCTCATTTTCTGACAGATTTCACCAAAAGCTTTGTAGGAAACCAAGGGGTATTATTGAGTTCAAACACATTAAGCTGCTACAACTAAATTATAAATCATGAGTTCACTATAAAATTAAAACTTAATAGGGACATAAGTAAGATATTTAATGCACTTACTATTTAAATTTGAGATCGAGCATCATGAAATGTTATTGTTGTCATTAAATGCTTGTTGCTATTGTGCACCATATATTGTCTTATACACTGTTTATGAGCATGTTATTGCCATCAAGCTAGGGCATCATGCATTATTTATGAGGTCACTATTTGAGCACCGACCAATCAAATTGGGACATGAGGTGCTCAAACAGTGAGCTCATAAACAATGCATGATACCCTAGTTGTAGGTAGTTATCTCTTCTATAATGATGGAGGAGTGAAAGGTAATGATCAATGAGGTTGCTAATATTAGATCATACATTAACACACTTATTGTTTTGAATTTGAGCTCAGGCATCATGTAATTTTATTGCTATCATTGCATGCTTGCTGCTGTTGTGCACCATATATTGTTTTATACAATATTTATTTCATTGAGACTCTGAGCTATTGTAATTGACTGTATTCTTTTGAGGTCTGATCTATTGTAGTTGTTTCTTTTTTCTTTGAATCATTGTTTAAAATTACTTTTGATGCAATATTTGTGTGAAGAACAAGAATAGAATGGTGAACGAGTGTATTTGACAAAGATAAACATGACACATTTTATTGGGCTGATTGGGTTGGCCTGGTACCATTTACATGGCCTGGCTAGATATTAAATAGTGAGCTCATGAACAATGCCAGTATTAGACAGTGAGCTCATGAACAATGTATGATGTCCTAGCTTGCAACCCATGAGCCATAAAGACATTTCCTCATGAAATGATCATAAAAGGGGAGTACCACATAGTGAATATCAACAACAAAACAAATAAAGAGAGATCAAACACTTCACACAATGCCTTCAAGGTAATAGAAATGATGCCCTAGCTCTCAAAGCTCATAGGTCATCAAGTATTCCAAATGAAAAGATGTAAACAATGCCAGTATTAAATAGTGGGCTCATGAACAATGTATGATGCCCTAGCTTGCAGCCCATGAGCCATTAAAACATTTCCTTGTCAAATGATCATAAGCGGGGAGTACCACATAGTGAATATCAATAGAAAAACAAATAAAGAGAGATCAAACACTTCACACAATGCCTTGAAGGTAATAGCAAAGATGCCCTAGCTCTCAAAGCTCGTGGGTCATCAAGAATTCCAAATGAAAAGATGTAAACAATGCCAGTATTAAATAATGAGCTCATAAACAATGTATGATGCCCTAGCTTGTAGCCTATGAGCCATCAAGACATTTCCTCGTGAAATGATCATAACTGGGGAGTACCACATAGTGAATATCAACACCAAAAAAAATAAATAGAGATCAAACACTTCACACAATGCCTTGAAGGTAATAGAAATGATGCCTTAGCTCTCAAAGCTTGCAGGTCATCAGGCATTCCAAATGATAAGATGTAAAACAATGCTAGTATTAAATAGTGAGCTCATGAAGTATGCATGATGCCCTAGCTTGCAGCCCATGAGCTATCAAGACATTTCCTCATGAAATGATCATAAATGGGGAGTACCACATAGTGAATATCACCAAAAAAATAAATAAAGAGAGATCAAACACTTCACACAATGCCTTGAAGCTAATAGAAGCAATGTCCTAGCTCTCAAAGCTCACAGGCCAACATGCATTCCAAATGATAAGATGTAAACAATGCTAGTATTAAATAGTGAGCTCATGAACTATGTATGACGCCTTAGCTTGAAGCCCATGAGCCATCAAGACATTTCCTCATGAAATGATCATAAACAAAGAGTAACACATAGTGACTATCAACATCAAAACAAATAAAGAGAGATCAAACACTTGACACAATGGCTTGAAGGTAATAGCTCTCAAAGCTCGCAGGTCATCAAGCATTCCAAATGCTAATTATGATGTAAACAATGACACTAGAATTGATTTAATGAGAATACAAAGCTTGAATGCCTACCTCATGTCCCTATTTGGTGTCCTTATTTGATCTAATAGCATCAATATAACAAAAAAAGCACTGACCAATCAAATAGGGACATGAGGTGCTCAAACAATGAGCTCATAAAATAATATATTTAGTCTTAATAAATCTTATAAAACAACATATATTGTGTGAAGTGTTTGATCTCTCTTTATTTTCTTTGTTGTTGATATTCACTATGTGGTACTCTCCGTTTATGATCATTTCATGAGGAAATGTTTTGATGGCTTGTTGGCTGTAAGAAAACCCCCTTTCTGCAAAGTTTAGGCAAAGTTTGAAGGAAAAATACTAGAAATCCCTCCCAAAGTAGTATGTTTTTGTTTCATAATAAATGATATGCAGATCTATAAATATTAGGGTTTTAGAGCCATTAGATTCTTGAGATTGATACAAGATTTTCAGAGCCTTCTAAATGAAAATATTGGTTGCAAGTTGAAATTTGTCTTCAGGTGTAAGGCGCAATGTTTCAACTATCTAAAGTTGTTTTTTTCCAATGTGAGACAAGCCTAGAATTTGATAGTCTATATGGCCACTTTTTAAAAACTTTTGAACAACATATGACAACTCAAAGTGAGACTTTCATTTCTAATCATATCACATGGAAAATTTGCAGTGAAGTTTTGGTAGTTATCCAACTTCAAAATTTGGCAATAGTCTTGCACCTCTTCTAGACTTGTCATTCTTGGTATAATTTCTTTATAGTTTATCTAATTCATGTTTTGAATAACTCTTGCAACTTGGAGCTTTAATGTAGTTTTCTACATTATGCTAAGAAATATTTTTATGCCAAGTCAATTGTCTGGATAACTTTATGTCTTGGATAGAAGATATTAAGACAGAAAGCTCAAAATCTTCCAGAACTCTATTCAAGCTTTTTCCTGCTAGAATCTATCTACAAGAGCCATATTTTTTTCCAATAAATAGCTTAAGCTTTTTCAGCTATGCTTTTGATGCTATTAGATAATGTGAAAGAGGATGAGAATTTAGATGCTATTAGATAATGTGAAAGAGGATGAGAATTTATGTTTTTGATTTGAATAAATAGTAAATCTCAAGCCCAAAAAAATAAGAGCCTAGAAGTTTTGTAAGAAGCTTACGTTTACATTTTATTATGAGATGCATTTGTTCATATAAAATTACCATACAAGCTAATTTGAATGCTTTGTCCATAGATTTTATTTCACACTTTCATTCTACTTTAAGATATAGACTTTTATTTCTCATGTCTCATTGGAAAGGCATTGTTATTTGTGTGTGGGATTTTTCATAATAAAATTAATCTAGATAGTTATTTTTCTAGTTTGAAAGTAAATTCTTTGGTCCTTTCTGTATTTATTTTTTATATTTATGTAGCACATTTGAATAATCACATCTTTTATATTTTCTTAATTTATAGAAATTCTTTCTGGATATGCAATTGAAAAAAAATGTATATTATGGAAATACCATATAGCTCTTCTAAATTGTTGGAGCATGCTGAAATTTTCTAATTTGTTGGACCAACTAAGCATAGTTTCAAGTAGTTAAAATTTCACAGTCATCTATTAGTATCATAAATGAAGACTTATTTGTTTTCAATCAATGTTTAGCAAATTTCTTGATAGTGTTGTCTAAAGTTTGAACCTTTACATATTTAATGCTTGGTGTTCCCCAAACATATACAAAATGTACACCTGATGGACAAAAATAGTTTTCAAAGAACTCTAGTATGTTAGCAGTCCATATATTACCTCAAGGTGTTATGAATTTTTAATTATATCCTTTGCTGAAATTTATTATTTGTATCTTGTTTCAAAATCCAAGATAAAAATATTCATGAATGTGGCTATGGTAGTATCTTGTCAAAAGGTGGAAATCATGATGAGAAATATATACAAACAAAAGTTGAAGAATGAGATTAGAGAGTAAGTGCATCTAAAGCATGTGTTAGAAGGAGGTGGGGACCTCGTATGCAAGTAAGTTGTTGATTTCCAAGTTATATTCATTGAACATATTTTGTTTGTATTTAATTGATAAGAATGATTTCTCTTTGAATTCTAACTCTATTTATATATGGGTCCTAATAGAAATGTGTTCACAAAGTTCTTGTTATAATCAATTGTTTAAGGGGGGATTTGGGATTGCTATCATGATAGCATCATGATTAGATTGCAAACTTGAGATGACACAAACTGAGTGAAACATGTTTTCACTCAAAATATTGAGAGAAATATGAGGAAAATAAAATAAAATAAACACCATAGGTTTAAAATTACAAATGAGATAAAATCACTCTATCTCTTTGAAAGGTTGTAGTAGGCATTTGAAACCAATTTATCTTCTCTGAGTCCTACCATTGATTATGAATGGTTTCAAACCTAGATGGGGAAATGTTTTAATGTAGTTGCATTAATGTAGATGACCCTTATTTAGGTCTATTTTAACTAGTATGTATTAGTTGAGTCATAATAGACTAGATAATTCTTAAATTTTAAATGTAAGATTATTTTTTAATATAGAAATTTTTGCATCTAAAGATTACATGTATATATATATGAAAAATAACTTGTATATACTATGCAAGGAAAATAAATTTGAGAAGAAAATGTAAGAGTACAGGAATACATAAGACGAAAAACATAAATAATAAGGGTGTCAAACATTGCCTAAAGTGATGAATTTTTGACCCAAGTATGAATCTAGTGTGCCCTTGTGTGATCCAGAACCTACAAAGAAAAGAGAGATGGAGGTTAGATAAAAAATATCTAAGCAATGAATGACATCCTATTACTAATCCTCATCTACAATTATGCATGTGCATAGTCAAGCCATACACATCTGAAAGAAAAACCAAGCTCATAGTCTCAATGAAATAAATAGTGTATAAAACAATATATGGTGCACAACAGCAGAAAGCATGCAATTACAACAATAACATTGCATGATGCCCGAACTCAAATTCAAAAGAGTAAGTGTGTTAATGTATGATCTAATAGAAGCAACCTCATTGAACATTACCTTTCACTCCTCCATCATTATAGAAGAGATAACTACCTACAACTATATTACATAATTCCTCCTTTGAAGTGTGTGTGTGTGTGTATATATATATATATATATATATATATATATATATATATATATATATATATATATATATATATATATATATATATATATATATATATATATATATATATATATATATATATATATATATATATATATATATATATATATATATATATATATATATATATATATATATATATATATATATATATATATATATATAAAGTATAATTATGAGTTTACATCATATATTTAGTCTTAATAAAATCTTATAAAACAACATAAAACTAGCTCAAAATACTTTTTCTTAATAAAATCTTAATAAAATAATATATTTAGTCGTAATAAAATAATATAATTACTATTTTAATTTGAGCTTAGGCATCATGCATTGTTTATGAGCTCACTATTTGATTACTAGCCAATCAAATAGAGACATGATGTCCTCAAATAGTGAGCTCATAAACAATACATGATGCCCTAGCTTGCAGCCCACAAGCCATCAAGACATGTCGTCATGAAATGATCATAAACAAGGAGTACCACATAGTGAAAATCAATAACAAAACAAATAAAGAGAGATCAAACACTTCACACAATGCCTTGAAGGTAATAGAAATGATGCCCTAGCTCTAAAAGTTCATGGGTCATCAAGCATTCCAAATGAAAAGATGTAAACAATGCCAGTATTATATAGTGAGCTCATGAACAATGTATGATGCCCTAGCTTGCAGCTCATGAGCCATCAAGATATTTCCTCATGAAATGATCATAAACGGGGTGTACCACATAGTGAATATCATCACCAAAACAAATAAAGAGAGATCAAACACTTCACACAATATATGTTATTTTATAAGATTTTAGTAAGACTAAATATATTGTTTTATGAGCTCACTGTTTGAGCACCTCATGTCCCTATTTGATTGGTCGGTGCTCTGTTTGTTATATTGATGCTATTAGATCAAATAGGGACATCAATAATAAAATAGGGACACCAAATAGGGACATCAGTAATAAAATAACACACGTACAGTTTTGAATTTGAGCTCAGAAAGATTAACTTTTAGAAGAATATGAATGAATACAAACATACATAAGTGGATGAACACAAATAATGAAGGTACCAAACATTGCCTGAAGTAATGAAGTGTTGACCTAGGCTTCAATCCAGTATGATCTTGTATGATCCAAAACCTATAAGGAAGGAAAAGATGGAGTTAGATCCAAAGGATCTAAGCAATACCTGACACCCTATTACTGATCCTCCTCTACAATTATGCATGTGCATAATCAAGCCATACACTTCTAAAATGAACTATGCTACAAAACAATATGGGTGTGTGTTAATGCGATTCAAAATCTATTATACAAGATTGTTTTATTATTCAGATAAGGATACACTAGTAGATTTGAGGTCAAATTTTGCCCAAATTAATCGACCAAAGTGGAAATGGTCTTAAAATTTTCTTTTTTTTTCCTTTTATCCCCATGTTGGTCAAAATTTCGACCAATACGGGGATAAAATGTAAAAAAAAAAAAGAAAGAGCATTTCATTTTTACTTTACCGCTTTCTTTTTCGGTGTGGGCGATAGTGGGCGGGAGTGGGTGAGAAGGCGGGGACAACTGTGTATGAATTTCCTGACAACTGTTTTCTCTGTGTTTCGAAAATTCGAATTCCTTTATACAAGTTATCTTTTGAAATATAGTATTTTACCAATTCAATCTCAGGCTTTTGACTATTGATGATTCACTAAATTTGGTTTGTGAAATGAGACACAAACCAAATTTAGTAAGTGATTGGACGTGCATGCCCATACTTCATTTCATTAAGTCCTGAGGTTTCTTTCACCCCTGAGATGTTGGGCCCCTCTATCTATATGGCCTCTTGTTGGATTGTTCGGATCTTAACAGTTTTATCCTCTATGAATGGTCACAAGAATGAAAACCCTAGTTGATCAGGCTAGGATTGATTCAACTAGAAGTACTCGGTAGAGTTAATGAGACTGTTGGTTGCCACAAACGTTCTTCGTTCCACAATCATAGATTACTATTCATTATCCATCTTTCTTTTTGTATCATTTCAACATATGTTATTGTTTAGGTTGCATATAGTTGCATGCCTGATTTTAGGGCTTCATTAGTGTTCACAAACCCGAGCTTAACAAGATCCAAGCATTTCCAAATAATATTGTGATGTTCATCTTCTTCACTGTTTCTTTATATTGCATTTACCCAATTTGAGCAATGACTAAGAAGCAAGTTTTAACAGTTTCTGCAAGTCCAAGTGTTGATTATATTACAACATACTACCCTAAATTGTTTTTCAACCATCGGCATTGGAACTCCATGGTGAAGTTGAAGTTAGGGTTAGAATTCCATGACAGACCAAGAACAATAGATTTTATTCCAGTTTGTTGAAGAATTCCTTATTTGAGAACACAAAACAAATAACAAAAAAACTAATTGCCTGAGATGTGTGATTATATTTACATGCTTGGACTCACTGCAACAGTTAATTTAGCTAGACTTTCGTGACCGACTGTGTTAGAAAGAACAGTTAATCTATTGAATTACACAAAGCCATGAATACATGAATAGATATTCTTGAAATGACAAATCTATTTGTACTTTACATGTTTGACAGCATATAGAAGAAATGAAGATAAAAAACATACTAAAAAATGTCAACTATTTTCTTATTTCCCAATTTTCTTCAAAAGTCCTCTATTCCAATCCCTTGATTGGACAAAATATATAGATTGCCATTGCTTCCTAATAGGTCCAACTGATGCCACACTAGTGGTGACTGTTGGAGAACTGAATGGTCAATTTGTTACAATAATAACTGTGCTATTGCAAAAGCACGACAACATCATAATGTAACTTTTTATAACAGCTGAAAATAAGAAAGCTTTTAAAACTAAGAAACCAAAACATAAAAATGGAAATGATTCTCATGGACTAAGGGCTCTTAGGCTTATAATCACACCTTAAAACCTAAAAGACCTTATTTGATGTTTTAGACTTTCAAACACTCTTAAAACACCTAAAGACACCTAGATAACAAAATTTCATCCAAGGGACCAATCGATACCCAAGGTTTATTAGAGTGACTGTCCTCATTTGTTGAAGGAAAAAAGCATTAATGTGGTTCAATAGCAATGCATTCAAGTGGCAATTACACAAGGGACAGTCACTGTGAGATGTCCTCATTTGTGACAAGGACAGTCACACATGAGGACATCTCACAGTGATTCTCCCTTGTGTAATTGCCACTTGAATGTATTTCTATTGAACCACATTAATGCTTTTCTTCTTCAACAAATGAGGACAGTCACTCTAACGACAACATGATAATGTACACTCACTATAAGGATAGTCACAAATGAGGACATCTCATAGTGACTATCCCTTGTGTAATTTCCACTTGAAAGCATTTCTATTGAACCACATTAATGCTTTTTTCCTTCAACAAATGAGGATAGTCACTATAAAGACAACATGATAATGTACACTCACTGTAAGGACAGTCACAAATGAGGACATCTCATAGTGACTGTCCCTTGTGTAATTGCCACTTGAATGCATTGCTATTGAACCACATTAATGCTTTTTTCCTTCAACAAATGAGGACAGTCACTGTAAAGACAACATGGTAATGTACACTCACTGTAAGGACAGTCACAAATGAGGACATCTCACAGTGACTGTCCCTTGTGTAATTTCCACTTGAATGTATTGCTATTCAGCCACATTAATGCTTTTCTTCTTCAACAAATGAGGATAGTCACTCTAAAGACAACATGATAATGTACACTCACTGTAAGTGTACATTATCATGTTGTCATGATAATGTACACTCACTATAAGTGTACATTATCATGTTGTCATGATAATGTACACTCACTATAAGTGTACATTATCATGTTGTCTTTATAGTGACAGTCCTCATTGAAGTGGCAATTACACAAGGGATAGTCACTGTGAGAACTTCTCATTTTTTGAAATTACACAAGGGATAGTCACTGTGAGATGTCCTCATTTGTGACAAGGATAATCACACGTGAGGACATCTCATAGTGATTCTCCCTTGTGTAATTGCCACTTGATCGAATGTATTGCTATTGAACCACATTAATGCTTTTCTTCTTCAACAAATGATGACAGTCACTCTAAAGACAACATGATAATGTACACTCACTATAAGGACAGTCACAAATGAGGACATCTCACAGTGACTATCCCTTCTGTAATTACCACTTGAATGCATTGCTATTGAACCACATTAATGCTTTTTTCCTTCAACAAATGACGATAGTCACTGTAAAGACAACATGATAATGTACACTCACTATAAGGACAGTCACAAATGAGGACATCTCATAGTGACTGTCCCTTGTGTAATTTCCACTTGAATGTATTGCTATTCAGCCACATTAATGCTTTTCTTCTTCAACAAATGAGGATAGTCACTCTAAAGACAACATGATAATGTACACTCACTGTAAGTGTACATTATCATGTTGTCATGATAATGTACACTCACTATAAGTGTACATTATCATGTCGTCTTTATAGTGACAGTCCTCATTGAAGTGGCAATTACACAAGGGATAGTCACTGTGAGAACTTCTCATTTTGTGAAATTACACAAGGGACAGTCACTGTGAGATGTCCTCATTTGTGACAAGGACAATCACGCATGAGGACATCTCACAGTGATTCTCCCTTGTGTAATTGCCACTTGATCGAATGTATTGCTATTGAACCACATTAATGCTTTTCTTCTTCAACAAATGATGACAGTCACTCTAAAGACAACATGATAATGTACACTCACTATAAGGACAGTCACAAATGAGGACATCTCATAGTGACTATCCCTTGTGTAATTTCCACTTGAATGCATTGCTATTGAACCACATTAATGCTTTTTTCCTTGAAAAAATGAGGATAGTCACTATAAAGACAACATGATAATGTACACTCACTGTAAGGATAGTCACAAATGAGGACATCTCACAGTGACTGTCCCTTGTGTAATTTGCACTTGAATGCATTTCTATTGAACCACATTAATGCTTTTTTCCTTCAACAAATGAGGATAGTCACTGTAAAGACAACATGATAATGTACACTCACTGTAAGGACAATCACAAATGAGGACATCTCATAGTGACTGTCCCTTGTGTAATTGCCACTTGAATGTATTGCTATTCAGCCACATTAATGCTTTTCTTCTTCAAAAAATGAGGATAGTCACTCTAAAGACAACATGATAATGTACACTCACTGTAAGTGTACATTATCATGTTGTCTTTACAGTGACTATCCTCATTCAAGTGGAAATTACACAAGGGACAGTCACTGTGAGAACTTCTCATTTTGTGAAATTACACAAGGTCACAAAAACTACAAAACAAAAATAATATTACAATTCACAAAAATAATTTTGTGAACTTCTAATATTATGACACATGAGGACAGTCACTGTGAAGACAACATGATAATATACACTCACTATAAGATCGATGTTGATGCAGAGTGGCAATAAAAGGTGATGGAATTCAATCAAATGCTTGTTTAAACCCACAAACTCCTATTAGGCTTCAAAGTCACTCAAAGACAAAATAGTCACAAAACCTTAGATCTGGATTCCAAACTTTCAAAGATGGTGTTAGATGTGTTAAGAAAGAGGATTCAAAAGGTTTCAGGAAGTTTCAACACTTCAAACAATTCTTAGCAAGCAATTTTCTCAAAACTGTCAAATAGGCCTAATTGCCCCTTTTCTAGTCCTCCAGCAGTGTTATAACCCAAATAACTCAAAATTTATCCAAATGAACCTGAAAAAAAATTAGCATTCCAGATACCCTTTTGGGAGAACTATAACATACTAAAAAACTAGTATCAACTTCTTTGGAAAATGTGCCCCAAAACCTTGACTGTCACTATTTTTCAAGAGGAATTAGTGATGTTTTACAAAGAAAGTGTGCTAAAAACATATCCAAAAGCCACAAAATTCATAGGACATTCCTATTTTGTGTCCAATTAGATGATTCAACAACCCATTTCACTTTATGATTTCATTTGCTACCAAAACCCCAAATTTTCCCTTAAAACCCTCTATAACCTAGGGTATCACCAATCTAACACTTCCACTCACTTCCAGGTCATAAAATTCATGGTTCACCATGAGTTCAACATATTATTGAAGAATATAAAATAATATTTATACCTTGTCAAGCCAGATGTCTGGCTGCTACACATATGGCATGTATTTGGGTACCCAAACTTGTCCAAACAACCATCAACTTTGCATTTCTTTCACATTCTCCTGCAAAACTTCACTTTTCTGGTTTATTCATGGTTAGATAGAATTTTTAGTTCTTCTAGGGTCCATCCTAAGGATCAGATGTACAAAGATAGGATGGTACCCCCATTTACCATTGAAGAATCAAAGCAAACTTTCAGTTTCAGCGTTACAACAGCAAATAAACTTGCAATAAACACTCAAAATAATATGAAAGTGACTCAATAACCCTTAAATGTATCTTACCAACATAAATGAATGATTATCACATCCAATACACTTAAATCTTGCAAGAAAATCTCAGATTTTCATTAAATTATGCCCTGTCCGTACAAATCTTGTACTTTGCCGTACATAACAATGCCTTCTCCCCTTTCATCAGGTTAACACAACTTATATAGGTGTACATACACCTGTCTAACTGATCAAGTTGGTTAGAAATGTTTTATTTAACAAACAAATACTAAATCCTAAGTTTCCCTCCAAAATGCCTACATGACCGTTTATATTCAAATTCAAATTTATAAACTATGCATTCTATAACTTTTATGACATTCTAACCTATGTTATTGACTCAAAATGATCTCAAGACCTTATTGAATATGACAAAATATAAAAGCACCCTCTAGGACACCCTTATGGCTCATTAGGCCATTTTACATCAAGTTGCCCATAGGCTTTATCAAGAATTTTATGACTCTTGACTGGCAAAGTACATTGTTCATTACAATATGCCATTATTGGCCTTAAAATATCCTAGTTGACATGTAGGAATGCCTTTGATCTTCTGGTTCCATCTTGTTCCAAGGTGTTCCTAGTTGACTTGATAGGTGCCCCTGCACCAAACACCCCACCTTCAAAGTAACTCTTGTCCCAAGAGTTAATAGGAATAGTCTTCTTGCCTCCCATCCTTCTAGATGGTCTCCTGAAACTTATCATCTGCAACTTAGGACCCTGGTCATGAACAGTACCTGCATACAAATCATTAGAAACAAAAACATTTTGATGTTTTTTATCCTCTGCTGTAATGGCACAGTCACGTTGCATCTTTGATAAAGGTGTTCCTTTCTGCTGCCAAAGATCTTTTTGCCCCTGCCCTGCATTCTTCATTACCTTGTGCGCCCCCTTATCCAATTTCCACTCCATTGGACACCAAATATGGCCAACCTTCACTTCTTTTGCTGACACAACTCTATCTACTATCTCTATCTGCCTACAAGTAGTATGCTGCACTTGCTCTTTATTATCCCCTTTCCTCACAACCAATAGAGAAGGTTGATGATAAATCTCTGCCTCAACATGACACTTGTACCTCTGCTCCTACAAATTAACATATTCCTTTTTGCCAAAACAAATTATTCTGTCCTCATTATGATTAGGTAAAGGAGTAAGTTTGAATTTCATGCCATCTTTGTGAACAATATAAACATTTGACAATCCAAAATGAATGGTATTCCTTGAGGCTTGCCAAGGCCTTCCAAGGATAATGTGACTACAAGTCATTGGGATGATATCACAAACAACCTGATCTTTGTATCCTCCAATGGAGAAATCTACCACTGCTTGTTCCCTTACAACAATGCTCTCATCACTAACCCAAGATGCTTTGTAGGGTCTATCTATTGGATATTTCTTCAACCCAAGTTTGTTAACCATTTCATAGGATACTAAATTATCAAAGGAACCTGAATCAATTATCAGTTTGCATACTTTTCCATGACTTAGGCAGTTAGTTCTGAATAGTGATGGTTTGATCTCCTTAGGCTGCTGTTGTGATGAATGTCCTCTTCTAAACATCAAAAATTCACCTTCCACGATTGGATCTGCATTATAAGACTTTTTTTCTTCCTTGTCTTCTTCCTGGACCAGGTGTACCCTCTTTTCTTTGTCAGGACACTTGTAGGATTGGTGCCCCACTTTTCCACATGTGAAGCATGTTCCTGTGAACACACTAGGATCTCTTCCACCTCCTGACCTTCTGAAACTTCCCCTTGTCTCTGGTACAATCTCTTTTCCTTTGTCTTTATCCTGATTGTTTGAAGTATCAACTTGACCTCTGCCACCTCTTCCTCTCATTGTTCCTCCTCCTCTCTAATTTCCCTGCCTCTCATGCTTTCTTTTCAGTTTTTCCTCTGCTCTGACAGCAAGCTGAAAGCACTCACCAAGGGTTCTTGGAACATTTAACCCAATCTCATCTTGGATACTATATTTTAGACCATTGATGTATCTAGCAACTTTTTCATCCTCATCCTCCACTCCTCCCCTTATGCTCAGGGTGTGGAATTGCTTAGTGTACATCATCACATCCATGTCCTTCTATTTTAAATTGTTTCTTTTCATCTTTATCTATATGGCTAAATCAGAGGGTAGGAATTGACTTCTAATCATTGTTTTCATTCTATCCCAATCAGAAATTTGGTTCAAACCTCTTTCCTCTCTATCCCTTTGAACACTTGGCCACCATGTTAATGTTGTACCTCTCAACCTTGCTTTAGCAATTTTCACCTTCTTGTTAGGCTCAACATCCTCAAGATCAAAATTATTTTCAAGGGCTTCAATCCACCCTAGTACCTCTTCACTATCCATTCATCCCTGGTATAGTGGCAAATCAACATGATTCTTTGTACCACTTCCCTGCACTGCCTTAATGATCCTTACAAACCTCCTCTCTTCAACATCATCCAATGCTTCATTCTCTTGTCTTGCTTGACCAATTTCTTCTTCAGCATGATTCCTTTCATTATTCATTCCTTCAACCTGTTCTCTCCTAGGATCTTGTCTTTCTTTTTCCAGGGCCTCTATCCTTGCTATGAACTGCAACCTTTCCCTTCTCATTTGTCTTTCTTCTCGCTCCTTTGATGCTTCTATTTCTCTTCTTTCTCTTCTTTCTTTTGCTAGTTCTTCTTTTAACTCCTCTAGTTCCCTAGCCATCTGGTTTTTAGGAGGCATAATGACAAACAATTTTCAGACACTCTCTCCCTCACCAAGAAATCTCAAGACACCCTAATGCACCTTTCAACTTTGGTATGCTCAAGGAGGAAAATGGACACTCCAAGGTTTCTACAAAGGGACCAGTACCTTAGTGATGGAAAAAGACTCCAGTATGATGTAACACAAAACTTCCCAATGACCTTCTAATGCTCTAATACCACTTGATGCAGAGTGGCAACAAAAGGTGATGGAATTCAATCAAATGCTTGTTTAAACCCACAAACTCCTATTAGGCTTCAAAGCCACTCAAAGACAAAATAGTCACAAAACCTTAGATCTAGATTCCAAACTTTCAAAGATGGTGTTAGATGTGTTAAGAAAGAGGATTCAACAGGTTTCAGGAAGTTTCAACACTTCAAACAATTCTTAGCAAGCAATTTTCTCAAAACTGTCAAATAGGCCTAATTGCCCCTTTTCTAGTCCTCCAGCAGCATTATAACCCAAATAACTCAAAATTTATCCAAATGAAGCTGCAAAAAAATTAGCATTCCAGATACCCTTTTGGGAGAACTATAACATACTAAAAAACCAGTATCAACTTCTTTGGAAAATGTGCCCCAAAACCTTGACTGTCACTATTTTTCAAGAGGAATTAGTGATGTTTTACAAAGAAAGTGTGCTAAAAACATATCCAAAAGCCACCAAATTCATAGGACATTCCTATTTTGTGTCCAATTAGATGATTCAACAACCCATTTCACTTTATGATTTCATTTGCTACCAAAACCCCAAATTTTCCCTTAAAACCCTCTATAACCTAGGGTATCACCAATATAACACTTCCACTCACTTCCAGGTCATAAAATTCATGGTTCACCATGATTTCAACATATTATTGAAGAATACCAAATAATATTTATACCTTTCTAAGCCAGATGTCTGGCTGCTACACATATGGTATGTATTTGGGTACCCAAACTTGTCCAAACAACCATCAACTTTGCATTTCTTTCACATTCTCTTGCAAAACTTCACTTTTCTTGTTTATTCATGGTTAGATAGACTTTTTAGTGCTTCTAGGGTCTATCTTAAGGATCATATGTACAAAGATAGGATGGTACCCCCATTTACCATTGAAGAATCAAAGCAAACTTTCAGTTTCAGCATTACAACAGCAAATAAACTTGCAATAAACACTCAAAATAATATGAAAGTGACTCAATAACACTTAAATGTATCTTACCAACATAAATGAATGATTATCACATCCAATACACTTAAATCTTGCAAGAAAATCTCAGATTTTCATTAAATTATGCCCTGTCCGTACAAATCTTGTACTTTGCCGTACATAACAATGCCTTCTCCCCTTTCATCAGGTTAACACAACTTATATAGGTGTACATACACCTATCTAACTGATCAAGTTGGTTAGAAATGTTTTATTTAACAAACAAATACTAAATCCTAAGTTTCCCTCCAAAATGCCTACATGATCGTTTATATTCAAATTCAAATTTATAAACTATGCATTCTATAACTTTTATGACATTCTAACCTATGTTATTGACTCAAAATGATCTCAAGACCTTATTGAATATGACAAAATATAAAAGCACCCTCTAGGACACCCTTATGGCTCATTAGGCCATTTTACATCAAGTTGCCCATAGGCTTTATCAAGAATTTTATGACTCTTGACTGGAAAAGTACATTGTTCATTACAATATGCCATTATTGGCCTTAAAATATCCTAGTTGACATGTAGGAATGCCTTTGATCTTCTGGTTCCATCTTGTTCCAAGGTGTTCCTAGTTGACTTGATAGGTGCCCCTGCACCAGATGTCCTCATTTGTGACTGTCCTTAAAGTGAGTGTACATTATCATGTTGTCTTTAGAGTGACTGTCCTCATTTGTGACTGTCCTTACAGTGAGTGTACATTATCATGTTTTCTTTAGAGTGACTGTCCTCATTTGTGATTGTCCTTACAGTGAGTGTACATTATCATGTTGTCTTTACAGTGACTGTCCTCATTTGTGACTATCCTTACAGTGAGTGTACATTATCATGTTGTCTTTAGAGAGACTATCCTCATTTCACTGGGCATGATGAGAAAGGAAGATATACCTATCAAATAATAGAGGCAAGAATCTTTGATTACAGACATATTTATAAGAACCTTGCTTAGTATTTGTTAGCATATGTGCAATGACTATATTTATGATCTTTGCAGGCATATCAATGTCCTCATTTGAAGAGCTAGCACAAAGTATATGTGTGAAAATTTATTTCTAATTATTAATATATTGATGGAGGTGACTAGAGCTCTATTACAAATGAAAGATAAAATATTAAATTATTTAATTAGTTTCAAGTTGAAAATATTGTAACAATTAATGTATCTATGAATTGATGGAAGGATTCATGTGTTTGCATCCATTTATCTTTCTTAGTCTAGTGGAGTAGTCACTTACTCCCTACTTAGAAATTTCCAATTTGTGGGGTCAGAATGCTAAAGTCCTCATTTTCATTTAAATGAGAAAATAAAAATGGAGATGATGTAGGTTTTTCTTCTCTTTTTTTTTACCTTCTTGGTCTTTGGATTTGAAAAGAAGAGAGGCATGAGGAACCAAAAAATCAGCAAGATACTTATCCAAAAAAGCTAAGAGTAAATTGTCCCATATTTGAAAAAAAATTATAATTTGTATTTGGTTATTATTTGGGATATGTGATGTTTTATAGATTTGAGATTAAAAGATCTATTATTTTTTTTAACATTTGACAAATAGATTGCATACTCGATATGCTTCAATATTTTGCATCCATCTTTGCATAGGTATACGACAAAGATAAAATCTTTGAAGACATTCATTTTCAATATTTCTAATTATTATGACTATATGTCAACATCCACTAAAATAGGTATGTTTATTTATATCACATTTTTATCGTGCACACATTTACATGTGTAGTTAGCTTTAAAAAACTCCTCCAAAAGTATTTAATATATATCTAGGTTCAAAGTGCTTCTAATTTTTATACTTGAGTTTTTTGTGTGAATTTTTTGTAGGAGATATTTTGTAGTCATTGCAGAAGATGGAAACATACAAGATGTTAGAAGCTTGTTAGTGATTGTTTATTATGTTTCACAGAAGAGAAGATGGGGTTAACAAAGGAAGAATTAAGTAACAAAATGTTTCTTATTGTAGACTTAGTGATATATTGATGATCTATCATGTTGATTTATCTAAATTTGAATATATTTTTTAATTTAATTTAAATACATCTTGGGTTTAAATTGATTCAATGTGCAATATATTTTTAAAAATTTGTTATGTAGGAGCTGCCAAGAATTTATTTACTTGTGAATTAGACCTTCTAAATTATAGTATGAATTTTTTTACTTGTGAATTAGAGTTTACTCAATTATAGAATCATCGTACATAGAAGGGAGATGGTCACTTTATTGCAAGTGGCATCTTGTTTTTTAGAATATTGAACTTAGATGATTATCTTATTTTTCATAAGGGGGGTGATTATCATTTATTGCATACTATTTCATTCTCTAAAATTGATTATATATAAAAGAGATAAGAATCAACATAGATAAGAAGGAGATGATTATCATTTATTGGTTATTTTTTATTGTGTAGTATGTTATTTTCTAAGAATCAATGTAGATAAGATGGAGATGATTATCTTTTCTTATAGGGTATCTTGTTTTATTTTATTTTATTTAGACAAAAGTGGAAGAACCACTATATATATTTATATTTATAAAAACTGATTCAAAAAGAGCTCAATTAGGAAAGAACCAGGAAGAAAACTCGACATCATTGCTTTATATATAAAGGTTTAAAAGAAAACCTTAACGCTATTTGATTAGTTTGTTACATTCGGAAGGTCATGGCCACCTTTGAAGAATGCAAGTGGTCAAAGACCCATACATTTCAAATTTTGAACTGCTAGTGGCTAAATTCAAAAATCAAATAGGATGCATCTCTAAACCAATCCCATAGGATGCATCTCTAAATCAAACTCTTGCAAAATAGCCATCTATTTCTCGTCACGCTCTCCCAAATCTAACTACATAACTAATCTATTGACCACTTGGTCAGGCATAATGGCATATATATTGCTTCTCAAGATATATTGTCTAAACTTCTTGAATTATCTAACCAAGCTGAAAGCTTATTTCTCGAGGGCCCAATACCTCACTTCAACATTATTGAAAGGTGAACTCATAGAATTGATGCAGAGGCTTAGGGTGTCCAATCTAACACCTTTTTAAGCTTAAAAAAATTAACACAGATCTCCTCTTTCTTCTTCTGTACATGCACCAAATTTTCCACCCAAGTGGAGTGGCGGATAGGAAAAATTATCGTTGCAGCAAGTAAATTTTGAACTTCCTTGAAGATTAAGGGTTCTATCAACAAATTAATAGGTTGCTACTTTTGTATGAATGACTTTATGTTAGGTTTGAGAGTTATGTCATGGGTGATGATGGAAGTATCAAATATCTTCAGATCTTCATATCAAGTTGTGTTAACTTACCGATGACTTGATGCTTGACTCTCAGTAAAATGGTGATATAGGGTCCTTATATTACACATAATTTTGATTAAAAGTTAAAATATAGCATTAAAATCTAAATGATAAAGATATTTCATATGATGTTTTCGATATTAAAATGGTTGAGAAAATGGTTGTTCACTAACGATTTTTATCAGCAGGTTGCAAACAAATCATCCTTCTTCCACCAATGAGTCATTCCATTCAAGAAAGACCATGTCTAATGATATCAACGCACAAACAAATAGTGAGACAATTGCTAGACTATGGTCTAACTTAAAAAGAAAGGGTGATGGAAAATGTTATTGTCCTTGCAAACTTTGTAAGGGCTTAAAGACTCGAAGATATCTAATCAAAACAGCTGAGGAACATTGTAGGCAACATGGTCACATTGAAGGGGGAAACGAATTTCGTCCATTGGTATGTATTTTAATATTTTATAAAATACATAAGACATGATTTGATGATGACAACATGATCATGGTTAATATAAGGTCATCATTTTCATGTAGGTCAATGTCCCTCAATTTCATGTTATGGACCATGACAATCTGGAGAATGTGGATTTCCAAACGAGGGAACATGGAGGTGTGAACATAGAAGTAGAAGGTAATGATATCATGGAAGAAGACCATGATGATGAAGACGATCAATATGATCATGATGATCAAGATGATGATGATGTTGATGCAGAGCTTGATGTACCTTTACTTGAGAAGGCACATGAGCCCCTATATGAAGGCTTCGAAACAACTCTTCTTGCCGCTGTATTGTTGTTGGTGAACCTGAAGGTTATGAATGGTTTATCCAACATAGCAATGACACGTATGTTAAGGTATGTCATCTTTTTTCATTATTTTAGTCGTAATTCCCTTGCAATTAATATTGGATGAATCGTGTAGCAATTAATATTCTTTAAATTAACAAATTATATTTTTGGTCATAGGTTGGTAGGTGAGTGTTTGTTACCACCATCAAACATCCTACCTCGCTCGTACCGAGAATTATCTGCCATTATGAAAGATATTGGAATGGAATATCAAACAATACATGCATGTCTGAACCATCATATTATATATTATAAATAGCATGAATTTGCAACAGAATGCCCTATTTGTCATATTAGTAGATATCAATCAGATCGAATAACAAAAAAGGTGCCTCGCAAGGTTCTTTGACATATTCCCATTATTCCACATCTGCAACGATTATTCAAGTGCAATAGCTTGGCACAATTTATGGATTACCATGCATGCAATAGAAGTCAAGATGGCATTATGCGAATGTCTGTAGATGGTTCAGCATTTAAGGAAATAGAAGAAAAATGGCCACACTTTAAAGAAAAACCTCGTAATCTCAAGCTTTCATTGGCAGCGGACGGTGTCAATCCGTTTGGAGAGATGACATCTACTTACTCGGTGTGGCCTATTTTTGTTATCAACAATAACATTCCTCCTTGGTTGTCCATAAAGAGGGAGCACATAATGTTGTCACTGATTGTTCCAGGTATTTTTTAATTTAATGGTCATCTAAATTAATTTATTATTAATAATCCATCAAAATGGTCATAATAATTATGTAATGTTTTTGTTCATTCAACTAGGTAAGTACCAAGTTAAAGATATCAATGTATATATTGAGCCCCTTATCGACAAGTTGATGGTGTTATGGAATGGGGTCACTATGTATGACATCTCTAGACAAATAGGACAAAGACAATTTCAATTCCATGCAATGCTTGTATGGACAATACATGATGCCCCTGGGCTAACACATTTTTGTGGTATGTTCTCTTCATAACGCCTCTTTTTTGGTATGTTATAGTGCTAACACAAAGTTAACACATTTAATCCAATTAGACATGATCTTGTAGGTCTTCAGACAAAGTGAAAATTTGCATGTCCAGTTTGTGGTCCAAAGACAAAATCTTGTCATTCAAAAAGTTTGAGAAAGCAGGTGTTCGATGAGAATAGACACTTTCTCCACAGAAAACATAAGTACCAAATTACTAAAAAACATCTTTTCAATGGGAAATAAGAGACTACATCAAAGCCATGGAGAATGACACCTCACCTATGGAAGTTGGCATACAATAAAATAAATCGTCGAGGTAATGTCATTCCATCTGATGGGTTTTGTTTCAAATTTATCTTTTGATATTGTGTTTTGTTTACTGATGATGTAATTGATGCTTGTGAAGGTCGTCAAGGCATCAATGACCAACTTCCAAAAGGACTCAAAAGTTATCCTACGCAATTTACTAGGTTTCCATACTACGAGCAACTCCCAATCGTGCATTTATTTGATCCTATGCATATTGGAAAGAATGTAACAGAGACATTATGGAAAATATTGGATGGAAGGCGTGACAAAGACCAAATCATCAAAATTTGTAGTGATATTGAAGAATCCAACCATGCAATGAAAAATTTTATTCAATCCAATCAAAATGGAGACCAGATTGATACAAGTGCTCTTCCATGGTTATTGTCGGAGCAGCAGAGCAATGCTATAAAAGAAATTATAAAGAAAATATGATTTCCTACAGGATTTTCTGCGAACATAAATGATCTCATATCAAAGAAAAGTGAATTTGGGCCAGGGATGAAAACACATGATTGGCATATATTTATTAAGGTAATTCATATTACTTTGTATTCACTATATATTTGTATACTGCATGTGGTTTTCATTGCATTCTTTTATAAAATATTGATGAGATCATTTTACAAATATTGCAGTATGTTCTACCTCTATCTCTCCCACACCACTTTTCCAACGGTGTCAAACAAGTTATATATGATCTTGGAAAATACATGAGGTGGTTGTCATCTAAAGAAATCAATAAAGAAGATATAAAATACTGGAAGAGAAAAATTCCTTTTCTTATGTGTGAAATGCAAAAGTGTCTACCTTCAACTTTTTTCAATGCACAAGAACATTACCTCTTACATCAAGTTGAGGAGATTGAATTGTGTGGACCTGTACCAACTAGGTCAATGTGGATGGTTGAGAGGCACTTGAAATTTTTGAAAGGCTTGGTTCGACAAAGAGCACATCCTGAGGGTTCTATGGTAGAGGGATATATGGTATACCAGACCATGGTGTACATTAGTGAATATCTTCCTAAGTTTGCAGAAAAGATCCATGTAGATCATATTTGGGATCCCAACTCCATTAACAAATTTGAAGGGGAGAACTTGATGGGCAAGGTAGATTGAGGAAAGTGAGAGGTAAATCTAAGATGTTATTGTAGTTAATTAATTCTTATAAATCTGGTCGAGAGTGGGATGCAATAAATCTAAGATGTTTTTGATATAGTTGGTCGAGAATGGGATGCAATACATTTGTATATTGCAAACAATCTTGATTGGAGGACGGTATGGATTGAACGATGTCAACAAAATGGTTTCTCATTAACATGGGAAGGTGTTGCTTCATTGGTTAGAGAAGCTCATTGTAATGGAGATCCCAATGTTACTCCAATGGTAATTGATCTAGCACATGGTTTAAGAGGTGGACAGGTACGTACAAATTTATTAATGTCGTGACTCGTATGTTTCATATCAACTCATGATACAAATAATTTACACACTTTAAAAATTGCAGGTCAAGCACCACAAAGCTATGTACTATCATGGACACAAATTTTGTATAAAAAAGTTAGATGATACAAAGAAAACTTGTGATTCTGGGATAAGTGCAATTTTCAAGGTCACCAATATATCATCTAGAAATGACCTACATCCTCAACAATCTCAAAATAAATACTATGGCATCTTAGATGATATAATTGAGTGCGACTTTAACTCCTTCAAAGTAGTTCTATTTGTCGTCAAATGGTACAGGCTACGACTGAATCAAAATGATCCAGATAGAACTGTTATTCAACATGATAATGGATTTACAATGATTAATACAAGGTCATTTGAACCAATTGGAGATGAGCCCTATGTTCTTCCAAGCCAGTGTGAGCAAGTGTTTTACTTAGAGGTTCCACATAAACAGGGTTGGTCATTTTTTGTTAGACATGATCCAAGAGGAAGGTCGATAAAGTATAATGTTATGGAAGAAGAAGATACTGAAGATGATGAAGAAGCAGATGATGATGATGATGATGATGATGATGATGATGATGATGATGATGATGATTCTGATGATGGTGATGATGATGATGATGATGATGATGATGATGATGATGATGATGATGATGATGATGATGATGATGATGATGATGGTGATGACAATGGTGATGGTGATCATGGCGATGATGATTGTGGTGATGCTGTTGATGATGGCGATGATGGCGATGATGGTGATGGTGATGCTGATGATGATGATGATGATGATGATGATCAATGACATAATTGAAATGGTTACATATTTATTGTGTTCAATTCTAATGATTACATATTTATGTTTTACTTTAAATTGTAATGGTTACATATTTATTCTGTTCAATTCTAATGATTACGACATATGTGATTTATAATTACCAATTTTTTGTTTACGATGCTCAATTAACTGCTATTGATACATGTATATTTGTGTTTGATTATCACCCTTTTTGCAAACAAGCAATTGACTACAGACATTGTCACCCCGGCCTTCTGTTGACGATCTTGCATTCCATACATAACGTAAATTTGTTCATGTTTACGATGTTGCATATTGTTCATGTTATCTTCTAAGTTATTTGTAGCATACGTATCATGTAATATTTAGCTAACTTAAGATAAATGATTAACATATGCAGTAAATTTGACCCCTTTGGCGTGGATCGTGCATAGTGACATGGATCGGCAGGTATAAGTCAATAAATAGACATAATTTTCTTATATTCTTCTTGTTTATCACTGAGCACGTATGTTATAAATAGACATATTATATAATCATATAATGTATATATAGACAAAGAACCGTATAGAAATATAATATATAATCACTTTCAACCTAGTACATTTTATATCTCTCATGTATAGACAAAGAAGAACTGTACGTATGGGTCACGACTTGATTATTCTATATATATTGACATGGAAATATCTCATTTGATGGATTGCAGCACCCACCAAATAGGTGCTTGTCAGATCTATCTACATCGAATGAGAGAAATGAGGGAATGCTAGATGAAAGTTCTACATGTAGTACGGCTAAAACAAGGAGATCAACTAGAGGTCAAAAGATTAGAAAAAAATTTGACAAATGCATGCAATATTTCCTTGCTAATGGGGGGTCATGTTCTTATGATGATGAGACCAAAAGCAACATCAAGGTGCCCTTTCGGTACACACACATTGAGAAAGAATGGGTACCCAATGAGCTACCTCCATTTAATACTGATTTTTGTGTTAATGAGAGGATATATCGCATTGCTCCATCCTCATTACATGGTTTGGGCCTATTTTCCATGGATGGGATAAAGGTATATTACAATAGAGTTGTTTAATTGTTTGAGTATGTCGGTCTGTGTTACAATTACAATGATTGGATGCAGATTGTTCAATATAAAAAAAGTATGCGTAGGTATGCACTATCAGCTAATTATATACAAAGGAAAGAAAATGATCAAAGTAAAAGATTTGCAATGTACATTGATGGGAGACCAAAAGCAATAGGTAATATTGCGGGTTTTATAAATAGTATGCGACCTTCATCAACTAATAAGCAACCCAATTGCATATTTGAGGTGCGCAAGGGGAATCAAGTTTTTGTATGTGCAATAAAATCAATAAGTGCAGGGGAAGAACTGCTAATAGATTATCATTTAAATCGCATAGATACAAACAAAGTTACTATCATGAGGGTGGTAAGTACTATATACTATTTTATTAATAAGTTTTTTTTTTCTAAGTCTATTGCTTTTAGTTCTCTAAAGTTTTTATATTTAATCTTTGTCACAGGATGATATGGATACCGCACATGATAGAGGCCACAAGGATGCTCCTCCCACTTGTTCTTCAGCAAAGGTAAACCTTATGAAAATTGTACAAATTATATAGTTGAAAATTTTTATATTATTACGTTATTTTATTTATGGTTTTGGAGTTTTTATGATAGTTTTACTGATATTCCTATCACAATTTGATGTTTAGGATAAGGGAAAAGCACCCTCGACAGTAGAGGCAATAGCTACCCCTAATGATGATGATCTTTTTGCAGATTCGCCTAATGTTATAATCAGGGTAAAGAAAAAAATGAAACAAATCAATAAAGATATAATTAACATTTTGTATGAAAGAAATCCAAGTGAGGAGATGCTCAGGAGGCTAACTGAATTGAAAGCACTCAGACATCGGTATCAAGTAAGCAGAAATGAATCTTTAGATATAACAAAATTTCAATAAAGGTTAATATTTTATACTCTTTTATGTTGTGAAGTAAAATATATGTAATATGTGTTCTTGTTGTAGGATTTTATGGAATCTATAGTACTTGGTCAAGGACAATGTGCGAATGAGGCTGGTACTAGTAGACCTTCGGCTGCCTCAGGTAAAATAATCCTTTAGTTGACAAGTTACAAGGAATTTTTTCTTTGGAACATACAAAAACTTCTCAAGTTAACTCTTACTTTTATTATTTGAAAATGTCTTTGCTAACAATGTATTGTTCAGGTCCTCAATTGCAGGAGACTCCTACTAGCCAGGTTGCCCATAGAAGATTGTCAAGTGCAATGTCGGCCACAAGGGCCATGCAAACATCAACACCTTCAAGGGCTATGGCATCTGGTAAATCATTGTTTTACTATATTTGGTTTTGTGCTAATTATGATTTCATAATTTGTACTTTAATCTTGGGTGCATCACATAGTGGATTATTTTTTTGGAGCAGGAGATACCCCGGTGGCACCACTTGGTACACCTGGTACCGATCAATCTGCATGTATTGGTGAAAATTCACCACCATTTCTTGGATCTACCCATGTTACTAGCACGGGTGCGACGCAGACGTCATTATTGATTGACAATAATGAATCAATGCCTATAAAATGTCCTCAGATTCCAGGTACTTTAAATAATTATTTTTTATATTGTAATATGCATTTACCTATTCATAACAAGTTTTGGATTGATTATCCCATGACATTTTTTGCAGGAAATGATATTTTTTATAAGAAACTTTATGACCTAACATTGCATATATTCGGGCCCACCATACGTAAAAGGTGGAACATCATAAGTGAACTAAGTTTATCCCACTATTTTTTTTTTCATATCATTAATTGGTACAATATTTTTCCTTTCATTCTGATTTTTTCTTTAAGTGGCTATATCTAACAATTTTGTGTTTTTCCTTAACAGGTGGAATTTGCAAGAAAAAAGTTTAAAAGATCAGCTCATCAAAGATTTACAGCATGAGTTTGGAAATAATATTTTTGATGAGAAGAAAATTTTGGAAAGAGCTTGCAAACATCTTAAGACTGTGAGGGACCAATATAGAAAGAGTCTCATCCAGAACCCAAAGTACGAGCATCCTCCCTTTATTTCAGCGAGAGATTGGAGTGAATTTATTTTAGATGCAAAGGAGAAAGCAGACGCTCAAAAAGGAGTTTCGCCAACAAATGCGAGAAGGTATGCAATAGTATTAACTACTAGTGATAAGTTGTTTGGCATGGACTTTTGAGATGATAATTAAATTTTGAATGCAATCATCATTTTTCAATATAATATCTTGGTATGATGTTTTAGACATTTTCACCATTGAAGGCAATGTGTTCAGCATTTCAAAGTTTCATTTGTTATTCCATATACATGTTTTTAGAACCATTTTTTCAAACTTTTCATAGGTTGCAGGACACTTCAAAGGCAACAAAGGCCAGGCTGGAAAAGATTGGGCAACACAGACTTGGCATTGGCGGATATTCAAAAATTAAAGCTCACATTGTAAGTAGCAGTAAATGAATTGTAGAGAAAAATTATTTATAAAATGAAAATAATTTTTTTTAATCAAAAACTGTAGGGCTCTGATTTTAATTTAGAGGCCATGGAAGAACACAGAAAAATTGCCTTCAAGGAAGGCTATCAAGGCGTGGCTGAACACCTACGGCAAGCTTCCACTGGCCCAACCGAAGAGTCTCTTGCATCATGTGCATAGGTAAATATGCAAAAAAAAATATTAGAAATTGAATACTTGAGCAACAATCAATTTGATAATAATGTCCATTACATTGCAATGCAGCCTATAGTGTCGCATCATGAAGCCACTGATGTGGATCATACTATCCAAGGAGGTGCTCATTTGCTATTTAAAACTAATTATGTAATTATTAATATAATTTAACATCTTAAATTGAACTTGGTGTAATATTTTTGTGTATATTTTAGAGGATACAGAATCAGGTCATGCTGAACAAGTGCCGGAGGATGTTCAGACTGATCACCATGTAGATCATGTGGCACATTCAGGTAAAGAAAATCTATGTTTTGTTCTTTTAAATTAATTTTTTGATTTATAGTTCTTTTACTTACATAAATACTTGTAATTCAATAATATAAAAGTGTGAATTTAACTCATGAAGTAGTTATTGCAGTAGACCCCCCTTCAGCGCAGCGGCCTCCTATTCCTGAACAGATGAGGAGGAGACACACGTTGGGATTAGACTCAATAGAGGAGGGGAATGATGAGGACATTGATCTTCCTCTTAGAAATTATATGATTAAAAAAAATAGCAAGAAACCCAAAAAGAAATGATTGTAATTAACATTTATTGCTAATGAAAGAACTTTGTCTTAATGGATGTAATTTTGTACTAGTAATGTTGATGAATGATGTGTGTTAATATGTGTTAATGAATTATTCGTGAATGTTGTGTGTTAATGAATTATGTGTTAATGAATTATATGTGTTAATGAATGTTATCATGTGATTATAATGATTGAATGTTATATTTCAAAAATGCCAGATGAATGAATGAATGAATGAATGTTATTAAATGTTAATGGGGAATTTAGAGTGATGTTAGGGGGGGGGGAGGGGCCAAATGAGCTTCCACCTTCATGTGGTTGGCCTTGTTTAGTAGAGAATATTAAACTATTCTTGAAACCAAGTGAAGCTCAAATTTTAAAGACAAGCTTAGAGTTTTTGATGCAAAGCCTTCTAATATCCCCTTAAGGAACCCTGTTCAACTCGAGGATTCAACAACGTCTTGGAATCCACTCAAGGAACTAGAGTTCAACTCGAGAATAAATAAGAAGTTCTTGACTTTAGGATATCAACCAAACACTCCTCTACAATAGGTTCACTGCCTTGATTCATTTTAGACAATGCTACTTCCCAGCAGGTCACTCATCCCAATATTATTCTAGTTCAAGTGCTCTTTACTACAAAGGTTCCTCCAACGTTAAGCCCACTTTGCTTGCAACCTGATGCAGAGCTAGTGTGTGGCATCCATATTGATTACCTCAGACAAAAAATCCACTCCACTTTGCAATTGCTTCTTTACCTCAATATCCCTCAATGCCTTGACTCCCAAGTGTACCTAGTTTCTCTCAAACACCAAACCTTCACACAAGAATCCAACCTTCATTTTAAATTCACAAAACATCTTTTTATGACCTATCCACCATATTCCCACAACCCATCTTCTATCCAACACACACAATCAGTCCTTGAAGCTTGTAGCCCTCACCAGTCATTAAATTGAATTTTCCTCTTACTTTCCCCAAACAACTAAGTAAACTCAAATATTATCTAAATACCCATTTGGGCTCTTTAAATCCTCTGAAAGATTCAACCTATACTCCTTTGGACCATACCCAAGATCCAATATGATGCAGAGGGAAGGGTGGTGGTATTAGAAACACAATGAGAGTTGAAAAATTTAGAGTTTTTGGGCTTATCAAAGAACTTAAATGTATTAAGACTTGACTTACCAAAGCCTTTTCCAAGACCCCTAAATGATATTTTTGGACTTGCAAGGTTTCAATAACTTAGATTCAAAGATTCTAGGGCTCTGACTACTATCCCCTTTTCCCAATTTACAAAATGTTCCTAAACTGTACCAAAACCCAATACTCTACCTATTAACCCTGCATATAACCCAATACTCTGCCTATTAACCCTGCATATAACTTAATATGTAGGGTTAATATGCTTAGTTTATCCCCATTACATATAACCAAAGCCATTATAGACTTTAGGATTGCCCAACCTGGCCTCTGATTGCTTTGTTGATCCTCCTTGAGTCTTTTTAGTCTTTATAGCTTTCTTAGGTGTCTTTCTAGCCTTTATCCCAAGATTGAATGTGTGAGGTGCTCCTGCACCACAATACCCCTAGCCTATCCTCACTAGGCCTAATTCTCCACTTTTACATAGCAACCCCTAACTCCACTTGCTCCCAAGACTCAAAAGGTTGAAACAGTCATTCTAGAGGTTGAGAAATGACACATTTCCAACTCACCAAGTCTCCACCCTTCACTTAAATCATTTGCCACCAAACCCTTGCTTTTAGGGACATACCATGAGGGTTTGATCAAAAGGACCCCTCCCATCAACTCTAGGCCAAACTAACTGTGTAAACACCTCACTATAGACCCCCTTATAGGTAATCCATCACCAAACCTCTTCAATCATGAAGCAACCAACTTTCAACATGACTGGTGTCTGTTCAGGCTTAACCTCCATCAACAAATTATCATCCAACACTGCTCCTTCACCAAGCTTCTCTATTCTCCTATATTAGATCATTATGATACAAAGAAATACATGGTTGTGGGATCGTGTATGTGTTAGCGGTGGTGCATATGGAGGATTTTGTGATCTAGATTCACATTCAGGTGTCTTATTATCATTCCTTTTTGTTACTCTATGCTTGAGATTCTTCAGCTTGATATGAGTTTTAAACTCACCTGATACGGCAAAGAAGTACGGTAGAAACATACTTCATATTTCTGGTATGGTTTTCAACATTCATTTCAATCTATGTTTTCTTGGAAACAGTCAAATTTTTAATGCTTTTATTTTAATAGAATTATACATTTCTAAATTAGATTTTTTGAAACCAGCACAGCCATTGCTAGAGCCAAGACAAGAGGTACCGCACAAGATCAGATAATCTATCCATTCATGATGTGGAGGCAACTTCGTGGGAGACTATTCCAATTGCACTATCTAGAGCACTTGGACCTCAATCACAATGCCTTCTTCCCTCCTCTTGCCATCCCATTACACTTTCACAAGCTCAACAATTTAAGGCATTTAAGCTTGTATGACTCTATTTTCATTGGTCAGATTCCAAGAGAGATTGGTAACATCTCTAGTTTAATTAAACATTTTCCATTCTTCTTAGACTTACATATTTTCATGATGGTGATCTTGTTTAATTAAACATTTTCCATTCTTCTTAGACTTACAGATTTTCCTTTGTTAATTCATTTCAAGGATGTATTTGTGCAAACATTTATGTTGCAGCTTGCTGTATTGTCTAATCATCAAAATGGACGAGATAGCCATATTCGTCAAGTAAAGATTTATGGTCCCTATCCATAAGTATTGTTGTTGCCTTCATATTTTGAAAGACTGTTTTAGTTCATTTTAGTATAAAATGGTGGCACTTTTTCTTTAGTTTCTATATCTTATGCTTAGTGAAAAATAAAACATTTTCATCATTTCTCATCATGTTTCTATTTTGTGCTGAAATAGAAATCCAATTCCCCTCCAGGAGTTCTAGTTTAATTCGCTTGAGTTTACGATGTATTCGAACCTCAGATAACAAGTGGATCTACATGTTCAAAACCTTACCTTTTATTTATTGAGCACAAAGCTTTGTATTTGATAGCCATACATTTTTCAAATATTTGAAAAGATAAAAATAACACTTAATAATTGAACTATGGGTGTATTTTAGTATGTCTCTTTTGTGCCTATGGGGTAGATTAGTACATTGATACCACACTGTGTTTTCCTATACATCTTTGTTTCTGTCTTGTGCTATTCCATGAGAAATAAGCTTGAATTTCTTATGCTTGAGAAATGGAAATTCATTGTGTTGGCTTTGCATTCCATATTTTGTTGAAGATTTAGGGACTCTAAGTCTATGTGCTACATTATTTTCTTGTCAATTTTTTTGTGTGTTTATATTCTTCAATAAATCCTAATACATTGTATGATGGAAAGATTAACAACATAGGTTTTTGAAGATTACTATTTAATCACGATTTCTTTATCTCTGCTCTTTCTCTCTTTATTACTTTAAATTCTAGATCAGATATATATTTCTTAGTCATTTTTGAAATGCTATTGTTTATGGTATTTTTCTTCTTTATGCCAACTATTGGTATTTATCAACTTTATGATTGCAGGTACCTATGGATCTTGTTGTTGACAACTTAGTGCAGGTTGATGTGGAAAAAGATTAGAAAAAAATTTGATGAGCTTATGAGAATGAATGGAACAGTTACCACTCATTGGCTCTAGGTGATGTTTATGGAGGTGAAGCACCGGGACTTCCTGGGAGGTCATCCATCCTAGTACCACTCCAGCTCGAGCACGCTTAACTATGGAGTTTCCTCCATGGTTAAACCCACTCTGCTTGCATCCTCATTTGCAAAACCTTCACCAAGTGTTATGCCTTATGAACCATTCATTAGAAATCCCCTTAAGCTCATTAATTAATAAGTAGGAGATATTTTCCACAGCAAGTCAAATTATGATATTGCTATCAAGATTCAACTATGTAGTTTTTTGAGTCAAACTCATTGACCCATGATTCATGAGTAGTGGTTCACACCAAATAATCAAAACTCAGACTCGGCAAGGCTGACTCGACCCATGACTCGCCGATGACTCGGCAAAAAAAAATAATAGAGATTTCTTAAAATTTAAAACTTGTTTCAGGCACCCATTATTGAATAAAGCTTAAAAACACATCACATCACATCTAAAGGTCAAATAACATCTAAAGGATATGGTTAAGAGAAAAAAGTATAATATTGATAATGAAGGGAACAAATGGTAATTGTTATGAACAGTCACGTCACTTCATTATGAACTAACATGTCATTTCTAATGTGAACAGTCACGTATTTTCTTATTTGCTAGTTCAATATATATAGATATTCAAATGTGTAGATTCAATCAATAAACAAGGCAATTTGATCACTATTTTTTCCATTACATTCACTATCTTCATTCCATCTCTCCAATTTGAATCTTGTGGATCATTGATTCTAAGCATTTCAATGTTCATTGTCCCAAGGTGTTTGTCCTACTGTTCCCTTTAACAACTCATGAATGCTCATTGATGAATCATGGCTGTTCTAACTGATATTCTTGTGATACATCATCAGCTATTCTCATTTCTTTATGATTCTTCTTATTTATTCATTGGCTAACATTTTTGACATTCCTTGGACTGCTCTTCATGACCTATCATTTACTAAACTATTCTAATCCTTATTGTGACTGCTCTAACAGTGAATGTCACTGTTTCTAACAGTATATGTCATTGTTTCATCATGTAATCACTGCTATACATCACTGCTCTGATCGATTTTCTTTTCACTGCTATCACATTGCAAAACACTACTTTTAATCATCTTTTATCAGTGACTTTTCATGACTAATGACTACTTTAGGATTCATTCTTCTATTTGCTATCTTCTTTCTTTGAACACTATCCTTGAACACTCACTGAAGACTACTGTCATTAGAAATTCATGAAGCCTACTGTCATTAGAGATTCATGAAGATGATCAATGTCCTTAGACATTGATGTGACTATTTGTTAATTATCATGTCCTCTCATAACAGTCATGATTTTCACCGATATTCTTCTGCATTTCTCCATTTCTGATCACTGTCATAAAAATGAAAGCCACTGTCCTCCAGCATACTATCTTCTACATCCTTTTGTTTTCTGCTCTCATTCATGGATTATTGCTCATATCATTGTTATTATGACTGCATCATTGGCACAGTATTCCTTCTTGAAACAACAGATTATTGTCTTGTTCTAAGTGATTGTCACAATTTTTCTCATCCTTCAACAACATGTATATCACTGTTGTTGACAAGTCTATGGCTCGGGCCTGCCGTGGCGCGGGTCATGAGGTACGGACCCGCGAGTTATGGCCATGACCCGCTGACTCAGTGAGTCACGTGGGTCATGCCCCATAACTCAGCCCATGACTCAGCCAGGTCACCAAAACCCGGGAGCCATGGCTCGAACCGCGATTCAGGATAACTTGCCTGACTCACTGCGGGTTTTGATACTCTGGTTCACACGAACCCATCTCTCATGAGAATGAATGGAACACTTAGCACTCATTGGCTCTAGGTGATGATCACAGAGGTGAAGCACCGGGACTTCCCGAGAGGTCACCCATTCCAGTACTACTCCAACTCGAGCACACTTAACTACGGAGTTTCCTCTCTGGTTAAACCCACTCTGCTTGCATTCTCATTTGCAAAACCTTCACCAAGTGTTGCACCTTATGAACCAGTTGATGAGCTTAAGGGGCTTTCTAATTGATGGTTCATAAGGCACAACACTTGGTGAAGGTTTTGCAAATGAGAATGCAAGCAGAGTGGGTTTAACCATGGAGGAAACTCTGTAGTTAAGTGCGCTTGAGTTGGAGTAGTACTGGGATGGGTGACCTCTCGGGAAGTCCCGGTGCTTCACCTTTGTGAGCATCAACTAGAACTAATGAGTGCTAAGTGTTCCATTCATTCTCATGAGAGATGAGTTCGTGTGAACCACTACTCATGAATCATGGATCAATGAGTTTGACTCAAAAAACTACATAGTTGAATCTTGATAGCAATATCACAATTTGACTTGCTGTGGAAAATATCTCCTACTTATTAATTGATGAGCTTAAGGGGCTTTCTAATGAATGGTTCATAAGGCATAACACTTGGTGAAGGTTTTGCAAATGAGGATGCAAGTAGAGTGGGTTTAACCATGGAGGAAACTTCGTAGTTAAGTGTGCTTGAGCTGGAGTGGTACTGGGATGGATGACCTCCCGGGAAGTCTCAGTGCTTCACCTCCGTAAGCATCACCTAGAGCCAATGAGTGCTAACTGTTCCATTCATTCTCATGAGAGATGGGTTCATGTAAACCACTACTCATGAATCACAGGTTAATGAAAAGACCAAATTTGAGGTCAATAAACATGGCAAACTAAATCAATGACTTGAAAGAATTTTTTTAGCTTGCTACTACAGGCTGACTGAACTTCACATTTTTTAAGTGCTTGGGACCCATGAACAATTCATTACTTCTATCTTCTAGCCATATTAATCTTTGATGTTCATGCATCTCACATCTTTTTCCATTCTACTCACATCTTTTTCACTACATTCTTGATATCGATTTCTTTTGGGGATTTGTTAAACAGCTCACTAGTTTTTTTTGTACATCCATATCTTGCTTACATACTGAATTATTCCTTACTACATTACAATGACCTTTAGACTTGATTAATAATTTTGCTTTGAATATTGAGTGTAACATTGCAATTGAACATCTCTGAATGCCATTCCACTCCTGGGCTCAGGTGCCCTGCTGGATGCCCCTGCATCATTAACCAAGTGGTACAAATGATCAAATCCCATAGACGGTCTATAGCTATGACAGAGTCTGAAAAGGTAGAGAGACCTACACTGGTGACTCAGAAGAAACTTCAGCTTTCAAAAACAAAGCCAATTAGGTTGGCAGACTTGTGGATCGAGCCGGCATTTGGTGGAAGAGGAAGAAAGATGACTAGAACTCTGGAGGCCCACTATAATGGATTTCGGTATTCAACCATGAGAGCAGAAGAGAGAGCTGATATCATGTATCAAAATATTAAACACACATTCTTCCAGCTAGTAGAGAAGGAGATGATTACTTTGCTTCATTTTCATTTGCATAACCATATTATGGTGGGAACTAAGAAGACTAAGGATGTCCAATTTTATGTGGAAGTAATGGATGTGGTCTAAACTTTAGGAGGGGCAAGAAGGTCCATGTATGATCTCGATGAAATTGAGGAAGAGTAGCAAGAGAGGGATAGGAAAAATCAAATCAATGGAGAGTTTGAAGGGTTTGTTAAACGAGTAACAGAGCTATGGGAGCAGCCTCATCTAAAAGATTTTGAACTGGAGTTTGATATACCATTTAGAGAGCTAGGTTTTCATGGAGTTCCTTTCAAAGCCTCTTCTTTTATTGTTCCTACCGTAAACTATTTGGTAGAGTTGGTGGAATTGCCTTTCTTAGTAATAACCATTAGTGAGATTGAGATAGTTAACCTTGAGAGAGTAGGGCTTGGGCAAAAGGCATTTGATATGGCTATTGTTTTCAAAGACTTCAAGCAGGATGTACTCCGCATTGATGTTATTCCTCAATCTTCTCTTGATGGCATCAAAGAATGGCTAAACTCAATGGATATAAAGTATTATGAAAGCAGAATGAACTTGAATTGGCGGCCAATTTTGAAGACCATTTCAAATGATCCAGATAAATTTATTAAAGATGGTGGCTAGGAATTTTTGAATTGGGAAATCCATCTTCCTTTTGGGTGATAGAATCCAATAGATGCTTCAAAATGTTTGAAGTTATTTCACCAAGCTTTATCAAATGGATCTCTCATGAGAATGAATGGAACAGTTAGCACTCATTGGCTCTAGGTGATGCTTACGGAGGTGAAGCACTGGGACTTCCTGGGAGGTCATCCATCCCAGTACCACTCCAACTCGAGCATGCTTAACTATAGAGTTTCCTCCATGGTTAAACCCACTCTACTTGCATCCTCATTTGCAAAACCTTCACCAAGTGTTATGCCTTATGAACCATTCATTAGAAAGCCCCTTAAGCTCGTCAATTAATAAGTAGGAGATATTTTCCACAGCAAGTCAAATTGTGATATTGCTATCAAGATTCAACCGTGTAGTTTTTTGAGTCAAACTCATTGACCCATGATTCATGAGTAGTGGTTCACATGAACCCATCTCTCATGAGAATGAATGCAACACTTAGCACTCATTGGCTCTAGGTGATGCTCATAGAGGTGAAGCACTGGGACTTCCCGAGAAGTCACCCATTCCAGTACTACTCCAACTCAAGCACACTTAACTACAGAGTTTGTTCCATGGTTAAACCCACTCTGCTTGCATTCTCATTTGCAAAACCTTCACCAAGTGTTGTGCCTTACGAACCAGTTGATGAGCTTAAGGGGATTTCTAATCAATGGTTCCTAAGGCACAACACTTGGTGAAGGTTTTGCAAATGAGAATGCAAGCAGAGTGGGTTTAACCACGGAGGAAACTCCGTAGTTAAGTGTGCTTGAGTTGGAGTAGTACTGGGATGGGTGACCTCTCGGGAAGTCCCGGTGCTTCACCTCTATGAGCATCACCTAGAGCCAATGAGTGCTAAGTGTTACATTCATTCTCATGAGAGATGGGTTCGTGTGAACCACTACTCATGAATCATGGGTCAATGAGTTTGACTCAAAAAACTACATAGTTGAATGTTGATAGCAATATCACAATTTGACTTGTTGTGGAAAATATCTCCTACTTATTAATTGACGAGCTTAAGGGGCTTTCTAATGAATGGTTCATAAGGCATAACACTTGGTGAAGGTTTTGCAAATGGGGATGCAAGCAAAGTGGGTTTAACCATGGAGGAAACTTTGTAGTTAAGCATGCTCGAGCTGGAGTGGTACTAGGATGGATGACCTCCCGGGAAGTCTTGGTGCTTCACCTCCGTAAGCATCACCTAGAGCCAATGAGTGCTAATTGTTCCGTTCATTCTCATGAGAGATGGGTTCACGTAAACCACTACTCATGAATCACAAGTTAATGAAAAGAACTCTAAATGCACCTTACGTATGTAACATTTTTTTTTAAAAAAAAATAGCATTGGTCAATATTTCGACCAATGCCACCAAAAATTTCCACCAAAGGATGGTCAAAATTTTGACCATCTCATCCGTCGAATGTATAGCATCTCGGTCGAACATTTCATGTTTTCGTCAAAATTTTGACCAACATTTGGTGGAAATTTTTGCTGCCACTGGTCGAAATTTTGATCAATCCTAGGTGGAAATTTGTTCAACAATTCGTCTAAATTTTGAGCATTATAAAAAATAACGACAATTTTGAGCATGGACTCAGTCGAATTTTTGACCTATGTTTTAATCAAAATTTTGACTGATTATAAGTACGTCAAAAATTTGACAAAAAAAGACCGACGACAATTTTGGTCGTAAATTCGACTAATTTCGATTGAAATTTCAACCAATTCTTGGTCAAAATTTGAGGCCAAATTTACTAGTGATATCTTAAGTCTACAAGAATAAATGTTTTGAGAAATATTTAAATTTAATTTTGACAATAACATGAAGAGTGATATATTTCAAGCTTCAACAAAATTTCATACCATGCATTGTTCATAGATTATGTTCAATGTGTTATTTACTCTTGTATTGGTGTGAAAACTCATGAAAACATGCAAAAGAGATTGCATTCAAACATGTTGTTTACATGACACATGTAGTTTACCTCCAACCTAAATCAGTGTTGCATACAAATTTGCAGACGTTGCGTGGTATGAAGCTTCACTAAAGCTTGAAAATGATAAGCCTTATGATGTTGAGGTATGGTGTGGTAAGCACAAGTATAATTTCTCATAAGCTACTATTGGTATAGTTTTTTTTTTTCAATAGTGGTAGAAACCAGCTTCTCCTATACTTACACATATGTATACATTTTGGGCTTGGCTTTAATGTTATGTAAATTTGAGTGAAATGGTAATAATATTTAAGAGAAACAAGTATGACATTTTAAACAACTATGCCTATACATTATATAACAGGAGGAGTGATATATTTTAATGGAAACACTTAATGAGAAGACACAAAGAAACCCAAATACCTATGAAGACACACTTGGAGCCATCAGAGATTATAAAGACATCCAAAGAAATCAACTAGAGGATTTTGGCACCTATAATGGCCTATGAGGTCATTTCATGCAATAAGAATGACGAATGTGTAATTAGACCTAAAAGGCCTAATAAGCCTTAGGACCAAATTTGGAGTCTAGGATAGCATTAGGTGTTACAAGTTTCAAAAAGGATGATACTTATATGATGGCTTAAGTAAATTGTTCTTACCTTGAGACTAGTACACCATGCGATTAGAGGATGGTTGTTATAATAGCAATTGTGTGTCTATGTGATACTTTTATATTTTGTATTAAATGATGATAGATACATATATGTGTTTCTTCCTTTTGCAACAGTTTATATGTTGATACTTATATCTTGAATTGTCAAATGACCAATGAGTGATAATTTTAAAAGTGTATCATAATTAAAGGCATGTGAATTCATATTATACTTAATCTGAATGCCACTATGTAATGTTTTTACTTACAATATTAATCTTAATATATCCCTATTTTATTATTGATGTCCCTATTTACATATTTTCATCAAATGACCCAAAAACATCAAGAATGGTCCTATATGGTCACTAATAGCCAAATTTTAGAAGAGTATGAATGAATGCAAACATACATAAGTGGATGAACATAAATAATGAAGGTACCAGACATTGCCTGAAGTAATGAAGTGTTGACCTGGGGTTCAATCTAGTATGCTCTTGTATGATCCAAAACCTATAAGGAAGGAAAAGATAGGGTTAGATCCAAAGGATCTAAGCAATGCCTAGAAACATATTATTGATCCTCATCTATAATTATGCATGTGCATAGTCAAGCCATACATAGAATCAACAACATGGTAGCATTGATCCAATAATAGAAAATACATTACAAATGCCAAGCTCACAGTCTCAATGAAATAAACAGTGTATAAAACAATATATGGTGCACAACAACAATAAGCATGTAATGACAAAAATAACATTGCATGATACCCGAGCTCAAACTCAAAATAGTAAGTGTATTAATGTATGTTTGCATGATGCTAGTTATTAAATAGTGAGCTCATAAACAATGCCAGTATTAAACAGTGAGCTCATGAACAATGTATGATGCCCTAGCTTGTAGCTTGCGAGCCACCGAGACATTTCCTCATGAAAAGATCATAAATGGGGAGTACCACATAGTGAATATCAACATCAAAACAAATAAAGAGAGATCAAACACTTCACACAATGCCTTGAAGGTAATAGAAATGATGCCCTATCTCTCAAAGCTCACTAGTCATCAAGCATTCCAAATGAAAAGATGTAAACAATGAGCTCATGAACAATGTATGATGCCCTAGCTTGCAGCCCGTGATCCATCAAGACATTTCCTTGTCAAATGATCATAAGCAGGGAGTATCACTTAATGAATATCAATAGTAAAACAAATAAAGAGAGATCAAAAACTTCACACAATGCCTTGAAGGTAATAGCAATGATGCTCTAGCTCTCAAAGCTCATGGTTTATCAAGCATTTCAAATGAAAAGATGTAAACAATGTCAGTATTAAATACTGAGCTCATAAATAATGTATGATGCCCTAGCTTGTAGCCTATGAGCCATCAAGACATTTCCTCATGAAATGATAATAAACGGGGAGTACCACTTAGTGAATATCAACAACAAAATAAATAAAGAGAGATCAAACACTTCACACAATGCCTTGAAGGTAATAGAATTGATTCCCTAGCTCTCAAAGCTCACAGTTCATCAGGCATTCCAAATGATAAGATGTAAACAATGCCAGTATTAAATAGTGAGCTCATGAACTATGTATGATGCCCTAGCTTGCAACCTGTGAGCCATCAAGACATTTCCTTATGAAATGATCATAAACGGGGAGTACCACATAGTGAATATCAATAGAAAAAAAAATAAAGAGAGACCAAACACTTCACACAATGCCTTGAAGGTAATAGTAGTGATGCCCTAACTCTCAAAGCTCATAGGTCATCAGGCATTCCAAATGATAAGATGTAAACAATGCCAGTATTAAACAGTGAGCTCATGAACTATGTATGATTCCCTAGCTTGAAGCCCATGAGCCATCAAGAGATTTCCTCATGAAATTATCATAAACAGGGAGTACCAAATAGTGAATATCAATAGAAAAACAAATAAAGAGAGATTAGACATTTCACACAATGCCTTGAAGGTAATAGCTCTCAAAGCTCATGGGTCATCAAGCATTCCAAATGCTAATTAAGATGTAAACAATGACACTAAATTGATTTAATGAGAAGACAAAGCTCGAATGCCTACCTCAAGTGCTAGTGCCCTCTTCCCACATGCTATCGGCCTCTTTGTGCATGCCAAACTAAAATGCCCTCTTCATGCCATGCAAAATTGTAGTATCATCTTCGCAGAAGTTCTTCAAATTCACAAATTACAAATGACACTTTCTTTTTCTTTTTTTTTGTTTATAACCAAATGGGTGTCGCAATTACAATGATAGCATTACTTTTATGACACCACAGGGGGAACTTGCAAAACAAACACAAATTGTAGTGGCATCGTAAATTGGCATCTAAAATTGACCCCAAATGTTGTAGTGAGAGAGAGAGAGAGAGAGAGAGAGAGAGAGAGAGAGAGAGAGAGAGAGAGAGAGAGAGAGAGAGAGAGAGAGAGAGAGAGAGAGATGAGAGAGAGAGAAAGGTGGAGAAGGGAGAGGGCAGAGAGATGAGGTATAAAGAGAAAGAGGATAATTAGGGCATGGAATAGATGATATGTTAGAGAGAGAGAGGTGGTCTTAAGTGGTCCAAAGGAGTCTTATGATGTGTTTTAGTGGGTCTTAAGATGTTTTAAGAAGTCCTAGGTGTCATAATTGGTTATAAATGGACCTAAGATACATCAATCGGTCCTAGGATTTCATAAGGGATCATAAGGTATCATTGTACACATAGTATTATGCATTAAGATATACATTAATGGTACACAGGTGCATTAAGGGGTGTTAAGGGGTGCTAGGTGACTTAAGAGGTCCTAAGGGGTTGTAGCATACACTAATGGGTCTTAAGGTGTCTTAAGAGGTTACGCATGTATTGAGTGGTCGTAAATGGTCTTAGGATAGTTTAATGAGTATATAAATATGTACCATCCTAAAAATTTAGCACCCATAATTGGAGGATCTAGGACCTATTAGATCCCATTTTGATGATTTTAAGGTCTGAATGTTTTTTATGCTTCATTCCCACAACATTCATTTTCTTCCTCTAAAACCTATTACGCTCTCCTAAACCAAAGAAAGCTTCAATAAAAGTAATGTCTAGACAAGATAGGCTAGATTGACATTTTCTTGGATAAGGCTATCTAGGTGAGCCTTGTCTTAGAGCATTGTGCTTAATTTAAATTCTTTGAGCCCAATGCAGGGGTGCTTCTTTCCAGATCTTTAATTGAGGTCATCCTAGAAATATTAAATCCTAAAATGAGTGTAAAAGGATATCAAAGCCTCTCATTTTGACAAGAAGATAATACATAACACATACAAGTTGATTGCTAGATCAAGTGCATGCTATCATCAAGCATTAAATTTTTGCAATTAAAGTTGTGGATTCAATTATTGAAGGAAAACATCTATTTCAAGATCTCCAAGTATCAATTTCTTCAAGATTCATTGAAGAAAAGGAAATCTTCTCTAATTGATGCAATTTTCTCTCCCATGGTGGACACGTAAAGGAGTTCGTAATCAAGAAAGAATATTCACACATCCACTCTAATTTCCTCTCCTTGTCCATTGAGGCTATCAAGCATATCAACATTATATATCTAGGATTGTTGGTCATAGATCTATGCATTTTTTAAGACATCCTTGATTCTACATTTATTTCAAGATCTACACATACAAGAATCTTTGTGGGTTTATCAAATCCTAACTTCCATCCATGAGGTTTCAGGTCATGCAAGGTGAATACTTACACTTATCTTATTTTCATTACATTCCTTATGCAATTTCAATTTCATTTCAAGGTTGATTCCTATATAAGGGATTGACCAAGGAAAGTCCCTTTACACAACCTTTTCCCCTTCTTTTTAATGTGTAGGGATAGGTTGTGAAGCTTTATATATGGATTCAAGAATATCATAACATGTTCTAGGACATCTACAATCTTTATCTATTTTTGACCTGAGAGGACTAGGTCAAAAATTTGAAACATCATCCTAGACTAGGTCATCTAGGTCAAACTTGTCCTCTAGCGTTGATATTTTCATAGAAAGTAGTTATAGGCATCAAGATCCCATATCCATAGTTTTACCTGATTCTAACATCTCTGTGAATGTCAAAATCAGATTTGAAGGTCCACTTGTCACGTCTTTCTTCAAGGTAATTTCATTCTTTCTATTTTCTCCTTGCACTTAATTTTATAAAACTTGTGTTCGGAAGATAAATTTTTGAAAAGAAAGGATGAACCTTAGTGAAGGAAAAGTCTAACATGGTGTACTCTATGGGTACCCAAGAAGAAAATACAATAAAGATGAAATTATCCTACCAATGTTTTATTGTGCGCATAAAATTTTATGAGAAAACTTTCTTTGTCAGCACTATAGTGACATCATTTAATATATATAACACTACCGGCATAGCCCTTACACCCTTCAAAGGTGCAAGTGCTAGTTTAATGAATTTGAGAGACAAAGACAAGGAATTGATCAAAGAAAGAAGGCTACTCATCTCTTGACTTTGATTCCTGATGCAAGAGCATCCTGGGTGTAAGAGAAATCTTGCATCACCCAAAAATATTTCTATTTTTGTATTCAAAAAGGGCTATCTTGTGTAGAGCTACTATTTATGGAAACTTGCTATTTTGAGTAAGTTGGTCATACAATCTTGGAATATTCTAATTTCACATGTGGAGGTTCATCTCAGTCATATTAGTCTACCAGTAAAGATTCATTGACAGATCAAGTCTATTTTTGTAGATATTGAAGATTTTTGGTATTGGCAGTAGGGTACAAAAACTTTGAACTTAGTTTTGAAGGCTTAGAGGCCTTGGATGAGGTCAAAAATTTAGGTGATGTGTGCTTGCATAGGTCAAGCCTGTAGAAAGCTTCATGGCATTTCCAGAATGGGTTCATAATAGTCAATCAGGTCAACTGGCGATGACTTATGGTGTTCAAAAGTTGGGTCACCTAAAATGGAAGAAAATGATTTTCCTTAAAAAAATTTGTTTGGGTTTTAAAATTTATTTTGAGTTGACTTTGATATAATAAATTGTAAAATAAAATAATTCTAAGTTTGGTCGGCCCTATGGGCTAAATTTCTGGAACCTTCTCGGGTTGTGGAAATTGACTATATAATGAAGGCCCGTAGTGTTGTCTAGGGAAGTTTTGGGTAGATCTGGGTAATGATTCGAGGCTATCCTATAGAATATTGTAAGGGAATGTCTAGGTGGCTTTGCATATTATAATTTTGAAATTTGTAATTCCACACTTATGGAGATAATAAGAAGCCTATTTTCTACTCTTGAAAATTGTTGTTGTTTCTCTGTTTCTATTATGTGTTTGTGGTATTAAGGGGAGCACCCTTCATCAAATGGTATCAGAGCCAAGTTCCTAAGTGTGTAAATAGATCACTAACTATGAGGTAGTTTTCACCAGGACTGTTGGTTAGGGTTTCTATGTAAATAGATCACCAAATGTGAGGCAGTTTGCACCAGGGCCATGTTTAGGATTTCAGTTCGCATTGCAAAAATGCCTCCATGAAGGGAGCATGGAAGAAGAGCTGGTGTTGTGAAACTTGAGGTTAGAGAGCTGTAGAGACAAGTGTGAGCATTGCAAGAGGAGATTTGCAGAGGAATGAATCTTAATGTCAGAGATGAAAGCGAGGATGAAGAAGAAGAAGGGAATTTTGAAGGAGAAGCTGAAGTTTTGAATCAAGAAGAAGAAAGACTTTTTTGAGCCATTTCCAAGATTGGGAAAAGACCTAAGATTGAAGTTCCAAATTTTTTTGGAAATCTTAACCTAGAGGAGTTGATCGATTGGATCAATGAATGTGAAGAATATTTTGAGTATGAAGATATCGAGGATCCTCATAGGGTCAAATTTGTGAAGTCCCGAATGAAAGGTCATGTGAAGATCTAGATGCAAGAGATGCAGTTGGAGTGAAATCAAAGATGAAAGGATAAAATCACAAGATGGGATCAAATGGTGGATAAATTGAAGTGATAGTTCATTCCTATTGATTATGAGCTTGACCTATTGAAGAAGATGTAAAGTTTGAAGCAAGCAGGAAGATCTGTTCAGGAGTATACATAGGAGTTCTATCAAATCCTCATTAGAACAAGCCATGCGGAAGTTGATAAGGAGAAAGTTTCCCATTATCTTAATGGGTTGAGGCTGAGCATTCAGGAGGAGCTGAATTTGGTTTGAATGAATAGTATTGAAGAGGCATACCAGTTTTCCCTAAAAGTAGAGGAAAAGTTGAACAAGAAGTTGGAGAGAAGACAAAATAAAAGAGATCATGGTGGAAGATCTAGTAGACAGTCATATGGAGGTAGAAATGAAGATTCCAAAAAGAAGGATGAGGCCAGTAGTAGTCAGAATCAGCAAGGAAACAATTCCAATCATTTCCAAGATCAGAATAATAGAGATCAGAGAGGAAGAGGAAGAGGACAAGGATCGGGAAGAGGAGTGTTCCATGGGACATGTTTTCACTATGGAGAAGAAGGTCATAGGGAATTTGAATGTCCTCAATGCCAAGGAAGAATAGACAAGAGAAATGAAGGCCAGGCCAAAGTTGCACATGTAGATGAAGATGCTAGATTGTCACATTTTGAATATGCTAAAAGTGGAGAAACATTGATTAACAAAAGAGTCCTGCTGACTGGTGAGAATGAACCTAAACAAAGGAGGAGCCTATTTCGCACTAGGTGCAAGTGTGAGGGTAAGTGTTGTGATGTGATTATTAATAGTGGAACCACTGAAAATTTGGTGTCATAAGAGATGGTGACAAAGTTGAAACTCAAGAGACATAAGCACCCACATCCATATCAGATTACCTGGCTAAAGGATGACCACAAGGTCATGGTCAATGAGCAATGCCTAGTGAAGTTCAAGATTGGTGGGTCCCAAGATGAGGTACTATGTTAGATCATATCTATGGATGTATGTCAGTTTGATAGATGTGCTATACATGATGGTCGTGCAAATAACTATTCCCTGACAAAGGATGGAGTGCGACATAAGCTAAAGCCATTGAATGACATAGAAGAAAAGGTATGTGGTAGTGCAAGAATAACTTTTGTTGATGGGAGAAACTTCCTAGATGGTATGAGGCATGAGCATGTGTGTTTTTCTTTAATTCCAAAAGTTGGTAAAGAGGAAGTAGAAGATGTTCCTATAGAAGTCACAGATTTGTTGAATGAGTTTCAGGATATTATATCCGATAATGTGCCTGATGGATTACCACCAGTCAGGAAGATTATTCATCATATGGACTTGATCCCAAGAGAAATTTTGAAAAATATGATAGCACATAGAATGACACCTATAGAAAGTGATGATTTAAGCAAACAAGTACATGAGTTGTTGCAAAAAGGATTGATCTGTGAGAGTCTAAGTCCCTGTGCTATACTGGTAGTATTAGCACCAAAGAAGAATGGAGAGTGGAGGATGTGTACAGATTCCAGAGAAATAAACAAGATCAAAATCAAGTACAAGTATCCATTGCCATGAATGGATGATATTATGGACTGTTTGAGTGGAGCTGTGTATTTCTCCAAGATAGATTTGAAGACTGGATATCATCAGATTCAGATCAGAGAAGGAGATGAATGGAAGACTTCCTTCAAGACAAAGGAAGGATTGTATGAGTGGTTAGTCATGCCTTTTCGGCTAACCAATGCACCGAGCACTTTCATGCAGCTCATGAATGAGGTTTTAAAAGAATTTCTGGGTAAGTTTGTCATTGTTTACCTAGATCATATTTTGATCTTTAGTAAGACATTGGAGGAGCATATGATGCATATTCATATGGCATTTGAGAAGCTGAGAGAAGAGAAATTATTGATTAATTTGGAGAAGTGCAATTTTGTGAAGAAAGAGTTAGTGTATTTGGGATTTGTAGTTTCAGCAAAAGGTCTAAAAATGGACCCAGAGAAGGTACATGCTATCCTTGAATGGCCTACTCCAAGGAGTGCTACTGAGGTAAGATCTTTTCATGGTCTAGCTAGCTTTTACAGAAAGTTTATCAAAAATTTTAGTAGTATTTGTGGTCCCTTGATTGAAACAATGAGAAGGGATAGAAAAGAGTTTAAGTGGACTAATGGGGTAGAAAAGAGTTTTTAATTGTTGAAACAAAAAGTTACAGAACAACCTATTTTAGCACTTCTAGATTTTAATAAGGTGTTTCAAGTAGATTGTGATGCTAGTGGTACTGCAATAGGAGCTGTTATGAGCCAAGAAGGTAAACCTATTGCTTATTTCAATGAGAAGTTAAATGATGCCAAGAGAAAGTATTCTATTTATGATCAAGAATTTTATGCTATAGTTTAGGCATTAAAGAAGAGGAGACACTATCTACTTCCTAAGGAGTTAGTTTTGTATACTAATCATCAAGCTTTACAATATTTGAATAGTCAAGGAAAGTTGAATCAGAGGCATTTGAAATGGGTTGAGCTTTTGTAGAGTTATATATTTATTTTGAAACACAGGAGTGGAAAGTCTAATAGGGTTGTAGATGTTCTTAGCAGAAGGAAACTATTGCTGACAGAAATGTAGATTGAAGTGGTTGGGTTCAAGGAACTCAAGAATTTGTATCTAGAGGATCCTGATTTTGGTGAAGCTTGGAAAGCTTATACAAAACCTGTTACTCTAGACAGGATGAAATGGTTGGATTTCATCATCTAGGATGATATGCTATTCAGAGGGAGTCAATTGTGCATTCCACAAAGTTCTATGAGGGAGAATCTCATCAAGGAGAAGCATAGCGGAGGATTGGTTAGACATTTTAGTTTTGATAAAACCCTTGCTTTGGTTAGTGAGAATTATTATTGGCCACAGTTGCAGAAAGATGTAAAAAAGTTTGTACAGAGTTGCAAAGTATGTCAAATGGTGAAAGGAGTGAAGTAGAATACAGGGTTGTATCAGCCATTACCTATACCAAAGAAGCCTTAGGAGGATATCAGTAATGACTTTGTTCTTGGTTTACCGAGGACTCAGCGAGGACATGATTCAATCTTTGTGGTGGTTGATAGAGTTTTGAAGATGGCACATTTCATTCCCTACAAGAAAACTAATGATGTTATTCATATAGCATAATTTTTTTTCAGAGAAGTTGTGAGACTACATGGTTTTCCAAAGACCATAGTTTTAGATCAGGACACTAAGTTTGTTGGATATTTCTAGCGTACATTATGGAAAAAGTTGAAGATGGATTTGAAGTTTAGTTCATCACATCATCCACAGACTGATGGACAAACAGAGGTGGTGAATAGAAGTTTTGGGAATTTGTTGAGATGTTTGGTTGGAGATAAGCCAACAGAATGGCATTTCATTTTACCATAGGTAGAATTTGCATACATCAATTTTGTCAACAAAAGAACTGGTAAATCACCATTCCAGATTGTATATGGAAGTACTCCAAGAAATGTGTCTAAATTGAGAAAGATAGATAAATGAGAAATAAGTAGTGCTAAAGATGAGGATTTTGCAGAACACTTGAAGAACATCCATGACAAAGTGAGGAAGTACATTACCAAAATGAATGCACAGTATAAGGCTAAGGTAGATGAGAAAAGGAGGCATAAGGAATTTTAGGTTAGGGATGAAGTCATGGTTCATTTGCAGAAGGAGTGGTTTCCAGTTGGTACATATAACAAGCTAAACATTAAGAAGTTTGGACCATGTAAGATTCTGAAGAAGCATGATGTAGGAAATGAATATGAGGTAGAATTGCCTAGTGAGCTAAATATTTCACCAATGTTTAACATTTTAGATTTGATAGAGTATCATGAAGGAGGTGTTGAAGATGAGATCACAGTGGCACAATGGAGTATTCTAGCAAGTAGTTCAGCTACGAAGGAGATTGAAGACATACTAGACAATCATGTCGATAGAATCACAAGGAGTAGGACATATGAAGAATATCTATTCAAGTGGAAAGGATGACCTATTGAAGATTCATCATGGTTGACAATGGAGGAGGTTAACCATATTGGTTTTCCTCTACACACCTAAGTCGTGACAAGGTCACTTCTCAAATTACCCCAAGTGTCTAATGCAAGAGCATCCTGGGTGTAAGAGCAATCTTGCATCACCCAAAAATATTTCTATTTTTGTATTCAATAAGGGCTATCTTATGTAGAGCTGTTATTTATGAAAAATTTCTATTTTTAGTAAGTTGGTCATATGATCTTGGAATGTTCTGATTTCACATGTGGAGGTTCATCTCAGTCATATCAGTTAGCTAGTAAAGTTTCATTGACAGATCAAGTCTAGCTTTGTAGATATTGAAGATTTTCGGTATTGGCAGTAGGGTACAGAAACTTTGAACTTAGTTTTGAAGGATTTAGAGGCCCTAGATGAGGTTGAAAATTTGGTTTCTAGGCACTTGCACAAGTCAAGCTAGTAGAACACTTTGTGGCATTTCTAGAATGGGGTCATAATAGTCAATTGGGTCAACTAACGATGACTTACAGTCTTTAGAAGTTGGGTCACCTGAAATGACAGAAAATGATTTTTCTTCAAAATTTCTATTTGGGTTTCAAAAGTTATTTTGAGCCAACTTTGATGTAATAAATTATAAAATAAAATAATTCTAAATTTGGTTGGCCCTATGGGATAAATTTCTAGAACCTTCTCGGGCGGTGGAAATTGCCTCTATAAAGAAGGCCCGTAGTGTTGTCTAGGGTAGTTCTGGGTAGATCTGGGTAATGATTCGAGGCTTTGTCCTATAGAATATTGTAAGGGAATGCCCATGTGGCTTTGCATATTGTAATTTTGAAATTTGTAATTCCACACTTGTGGAGATAATAAGAAGCCCATTTTCTGTTCTTGCAAATTGTTGTTGTTTCTTTGCTTCTATTATGTGTTTGTGGTATTAAGGGGAGCACCCTTCATCAATTCCATTTTATCTTTTTATAAGCATTCATATGCTCATAAACATCACAACAAAGCTTTGTTTATTATTCTGGTCAGTCACAAGTATATTGATTGTAGACAATTGTCTATACAACATCTATTTTAGAAAAAATATTCTTGTGAAAATTGTAATAAGATTTCAAATGTTATAGCTAATATAGAAGTGTATATTGAAATAATTTCAAAGATATTTTAAATTAAAAAACTAAATGTGTATGTATACATTAGAGAAGATAAATATAAACCCAAGCTAGTCTCTTTCTTGATACTTGCATAATTGTAATGTTTTTCTTGTCACCATAGCTTTTATTTCATACTTGTCACGTCAAATTGATTTTATACTTGTCGCTTCTAATTGATTTTATACTTGTCACTTCTACTTGTACTACCTTACAAACTTTATAAAATATGGCTTCTAACTAGAATAGCTTCATCAGAGAAAAATATTTCTTAATATTAACATGGCGATGAAAATAATGACTCTGGTGGTTATTTTGGGCTTCCTATTCTTCCTATTCATTATAATTGCTACATCAGATGAAACACAATGTGCCCAATCAATTTTAGAGAGGGAGATCAATTTGGGTCATGCTGTTGTCATCATCTTCAATACTGAAAAATATCATTCTACTGAGGTTATTCTTTAATACTGAAAAATATGATTCTACTGAGGTTATTCATTATTTTTTCTTCTATTCTTTCTTATTGTTAGTTACTAGCAATAGAGAGAATTTTATATATAGAAAGGTCTTCATTAAAGATGAATGGCTTATATTTTAATTTGCATGCCTTCTACAAACATTAAAACCCAATTGTAAATGTCTTTAAACCATTTGTTATATGTCTTGACTAATTATGACAATTATGTTTAGAACCTTATAATTGAAAAAAGCACTTGCTTCACAAGAATAAAGTGACCCCCTTTTAATATTTTGCCTTCTTTTATGCAAAGAAGTGTGGCTACAATTGAGAGAGTGGTTAATGGTCCTATGCTTCTCAAACCCACTAAACCTAAGCCTCTTCCAGGAGGATATCGAAAGCATCATTAACCATTGCATTTATCACCATAATATGTTTTATTTTAAGTTATTGTAGTTTCTTATTTAATTAAAGACTCTCTTAAAAGAGATTAACTAATTTTTTGGGAGTCTCACACATTATTAGGGCAGGTCATATGTTTGGGAGGTCGTGGTCTATCAAAGATTTGCTTATGTAATAGTGTGTTTCTTTCTTGGCGTTAAGTTGCATAGATTAAAAGGAAGTTCTGTTAGTAGCACTTCAATTTAAAGGAGGTGCAAGGGTTAGCCAATAGGAAATTATATGTATGTTTATATATTAGAAAGAATAATTTGATAGGTAAATAGAAGATACAACGGTTTAATTTAAATATTTTTATGTACATAATAGTATTTTTATACAATTTTAAAATACATAAACAATTGTTTATATAAATATATTGAGCATGAAATAAAATAGATTTTGAAGTCTAGTTATTTGTTATCCAAAATATTCATGGTGAGATTTGAAATTTTAGTGATTGCATTGCAATATCTAATGAGTGGAGTCATTATTGAACATAGAAACTTAGCATTTCCAACATATATTTTTTATGTTCACACTTTTTTTTTCTATTTTTAGGTCTAACGTAAGAATGAGAGGGAACATAATGAAGGTTTAGAAATAATGAACTACAAGACTTCTTAGTTTAAAATTCAAGAAATTTAACAAATTATGCAATTTATTTAAATTTTATGTTTTGAAGGTATGAAAAATCAATGCCCTTTCTTCATGAGGGTTTGGTCAAAACAATATATACAAGACATATATGTTTTTTATTAGGTAAAACAAGTTTTGAATGGGGCCCAAAACCATATACAGTTAGTTTTTGGAGTAAACCATAACTATTTACAATAGTTGAAAAAGATAGGAAATACTAGCATTGACCACAGAAAGACAGCTGGGGAATGAGGACATAGTCTTTACAGAACCCCCTAGCACAACTGACCAACTGAACTACAAGCAATCCAAAAAATCAAGATGATAGCAGCCACAAAAACAAAAGACTATAGATCTCAAGCTGCCCCAGACCTAAAGCCATGACTTTACATCAATCAAGGATTTTTTGACTCCCTAAACCAGTAGTATGGGTTTTATCTTCGCTCCCATAACCAAAATAACCAACCAGAACCAAGGTATTTAGGCACCCCAAACCAGTAATATGGGTTTTGAAATGGATCCCATAACTGTTCTGGGTTTTAACCTAGAACCCAAAACCAACATGGTGGTAGTAGTCCACCCTTGTAGAGCCAAACATGAATAATAAATAGGAGCTTAAAATTTTAAATAGATTTAACTTGAGCTGCACCAATAAATAGGGGTTTTGAAAGGATCCCTCAACCTTCACCAGGGAGATGGGGAAAAGTAAGTCTCCCCAAACCACTAAGCCACAATTAGCCAGGAGAAAGAAACTATAGGAAAAAAACTTTAGCATAAAGAGCACCCCCCAACATAGGCCAAGCTCAGAAATAAAACTCCTTCGCCCCACTCTCATCCAGAAATGAGCCACCTCTATAGACCAAGCCTCCTCCTCAGTAAGAGCTTCCACCTCAATAGGAAGAAGGAAAGGAGGGAGAAGAAGAGAAGCCGACTAACACGCCAGGGCCCAGGAGCAAAACCCCACCTGAATAGGTATCAGGACCACATAATGGAGAGTGAAGAGAGAGCCAACACTCCAACATGATAGCCCTCCAAAACTTGGCAACATAAGAGAAAAGAAGCCTCTCCACACCAAAGCATCAAGAGGCAAAACACACCTCAAGAAGATTTGCCACAGAGAAACAAAAAAGAGCACCATTAAAATAGAGAGGAGGGAAACAAAAAGGATAGGAAATAAATATTCCCCCTACATCAATGAAGGCTAAGATCCAACTACCATCTAGCCCAAAAGCATAAGGGAAGAGTTAGCAGCCAGTGAAGAGAGCCCCAAAAGCCAGCCACAAAATGAAAGGAAGGGATTTGGATAGGGAAGAACACCACCATTGAAGCCTGCACAGGGAAAGTCTAGCAGATCCCTAACCCCACAAAATCCACATTGATCATCCACACATCGAGAAAGAGCCCAAGGAAAAAGGGCATCATAGACAAGAGAAGCACCACTTGTCCCATCACATACCAAGGAGGTAGCAGACCAGAGTTTGCCAGGCATGAGAAGAACCCTAGCTGCCAAAACCCACAAATCCTCAAGTGGGTCATCTTCATCATCTCTGGACTCACTCGGGTCTTCTAAGGAACTAGAAAATCTAGCACCAAAGCCCCTACTCCTACTCCCTACAAGACATATATGTTGAAATCCATTATTTCTATAATATTGTATCTATATCAAGATACAAATTTTTCAATTCAAACTTCAAGAAATATAAGAAATTATACAATTTATTTGGATTTTATTTTTTGAGGGTGTGATAGATCACTGTTCTTTCTTAATAATATGGTTGATTATGAAACTCACCTTGGGAATGTGTCTACAACCCTTTACTTGCAAACTCTTCATTGTGAAAATATTGAGACAATTTTGTTGATGCTTCAACTTCCTTAAAATTTTCCTTTCATGTGTTTATCAAATTACTTTTCACTTTTATTTTCAACTCACCATCCACATTTGTAGCTATCTTATCTTTGTTTCAACCCAACCAATGAAACTGAGATGTACATTTATTTCCTTTTGTAGCTGCAACTTCATGGTAATCCATTTTTTTTTAAATCCAAATTTTGAATCCTAAATCCTAATCAAAGAAAAGAGTTGTTGCCACAAAAAATTCACTAGAAGATAAATAATTTTTCTTCATTATAAAATGTTGCATACATTGATTGAAATGGAGAAGATTACTAGTTTTGAAATTTTGTGATTGAAAGGGGATGGTGTGCATTGTGCCAAAACCCTATGAATAGTCACATCAATCTAACACTTTCTCATTAACATTATTAAAATTTTGATATTTGACATCATATCCAGACTCCATGCCAATGTGAACGTCATGTTCACTACCTAATTTGCATCATTCATTTGACCAATAATGGTAACCTTGAATGAAAACACCAGGCAAATACTCCAAATATAATGTAACAAAAGAATCTATGATTAAATTTCAAGAGTACATTCCCTAGTTTCTCTTTCCATCCTTGAAAACTGTAATAAGACATCTTGTACACTCAAAGCTGGATCAAATTGGCATGAAAATAAGAATTGTAACTCCCACCAAGAATAAATTAAATTAGATGAAAATTTTTCATACCAGTGTAATGTTGATTCCTAAAACATTGTAACAAACAAGTTTACTAAATGAAATTCCCCACTCTGCAACTTCCCGCCCAACCTGATTTTCAAACTATAGGCCCCCATGCCTACCTCCCCTAAGGGAGATGTTGTCCCCTTGGCTGACCTGCCTGCTAGTCCTAGACCCCAGACTGTTCCTATGATATCCTCTTTCATGGGCCCAGAGCTTGAGTTAATGGGGGAACATCAAAAGGCATCATCTTCTGCTGGTACCCCGTTGTCTCCCTCAAAACCCAACTAGAAAGGGGCCCTTGTTGGAGATGCTCAACAATCTTTGGATGCTCTTCTGGTGGATTTCATTTAGACTGAGGAAGGTGTTGAACTATTCCTCTGGGATTTAGTTGTCAATCGAATGATGGTGGACTTTTAGCTATCTTTGGTCAGTCATTTCTTCAACTTTCACCCTGACATAGAGATGGTGAGGAAATGGGAAACTATTCAGTGGAAGATCAAGGGTTCTATCCTGGTTTTAGCTATGCTAGGAGGACTTTTCCTATTTAATTTTACCACTCTTGAGGATCTTTCCTTTGTGTTGGTGGGGTCTTAGGTTTATGGTAAGCATTTCCTAGCCCTCGCAAAATGGAAACCTGAATTCAATTTAGTGACAGACCTAACAAGAACGGCCCCAGTTTGGGTCTGCCTCCCTAGTCTCCCTCTTGAGTACTAGGATGAGAAGGTCTTCAAATGGATTGGAGACCCCTTTGGCTCTTTCATCATAGTGGACCGGGTGACTTGATTGAAGTCTAGACTTTTTTTTGCTATATTTTGTGTAAATGTTAACCTGAATAAAACCCTGCCCAACTTTATCATCTTGAAATTGAAGCTGGGAAAATGGACACAAGCTCTGGTGTATGAGAATGCTACCCTATTATGCTAGAACTGCAATAGTAGGGGCCACACTATTGATACTTGCAAGTCCTCCAAAGTGCGGAAAAAAAAAGAGAACAAAGATAAGGGTGTGGCTAAGGGCCCTCCCCCCTTAGGTGAAGAAGAGAAAGTGGCTTCTAGGCCATCCTTGGTGGCTAAGGAACTAGAAATTCCTACTATTGAAGACCTAGCCCTGGAGGAAGGAGAGATCATCCCCACCTAGGTGATGAAGGAAGGATGCCCTGACCTATTCCTGCTTGCATCCATGGAGGAACCTATTCTTGAGCCAATAGAGGATCCGTTAATAGTCACCTTGATGCCCCCCCCAGAAGGAATAGTGAATAGCCCTACTAAGGTAGAACAACCTACCATTGTAGTGGTTTTGGTGGTGCAATCCCCAAAGCTGGATGCTAAACCCCCCTGAAGCTAGTAAAGAAGAGCCCCTCTAGCCCCCTAGATGATTTCGAGGATGATGAAGGGGAATGGAAAATGCAGAGGAAGAAAACCAAGCCTAAAAAGGTAGATGTGGGAATAAAAACACCAAGGGGAAGGCCTTTAGATAGGGAAAGAAGATCACAAGGAACCACAAGGGAGATTGCAATAGGTAAGCAACAAACCCTAGAATCCATCTTCAAAAGTAAGAAATGAATTGTCTTTCTTGGAATGTGAGGGGACTGAATAACTCCCTTAAAAAAAGTGTTGACAAACACTACATTTTTTATCTCAAGCTTGATGTTCTACTCCTCCAAGAGGTTAAGACATCAGCTAGTAACTTCACTATCCTGGCACCCAACCTCTGGCCGAGTGTTTCCTTTCTCTACTTTGAAGTTGTGGGGGCATTTGGTGGCATTTCTATGCTCTAGAACCCTAATAGGATATAAGGTCAGCTATATGCTTCTTCTCTTAACTACCTTGCTGTCACTTTTAGGAAAAATGGTACTAAGTGGACTACCTTTAATATTTATGCTCCTAATACACATTCAGGTAGAGCTTCCTTATGGGTTGATCTTGGCTGCCACCTGGATCAGGACTGCTATGAAAATTTCTTTCTAGCTAGTGACTTTAATACCCCCCTTTACCCTTTGAAAAAGTTTTGTGGTCTTGTGGATTACTCGGATAGTATGGGGGAGCTAGCTCACTTTATCTCCTCCACAGGTCTTACTGACATCAATTTGAAGGGAAACCCTTACACTTGGTCCAACAATAGGAAAGGTCCCCACCTCATCTAGGTGAGACTGGATTGGGCCCTAGCCACCTCTTCATGCAGCCTCTGTCTGAACTCCTCCTTATCTTCCCTCCCTACAATGACGTCGGATCACAACCCTCTCCTTCTCTGCTGGTTCGACAACCCTAAGGTTAGCTTGGCTCCCTTCAGATTTGAAATTATGTGGTGCTCTCACCCATCCTTTAGGGACCAAGTGAAATCCTAGTGTAAGATCAATATCAAGGGTAATACTATGTTTAGAATACCCCAAAAGCTTGAAATTATCCGAAGGGAGGTTAAAGGATGGAGAAAACATAACTTTGGTGACTTCCACAATGAAAAGATGGAACTTTTTGGAGCTTTGGATTCCCTCCAAGCACAGTTGGATTTTGGTAATTTCCCTCCCTAGGTCCAGGCTGAGGAGGAGTCAAGTAGAAATAAGTGGCAGGAAACTCTAAAAAGAGAAGAAATCTATTGGAAGTAGAGATCCAGAGTCCAGTGGCTCACTAGAGGAGACAAGAACATGGCCTTCTTTCATAGGTCTACTAGCATCCATAAAAGAAGAAATAATATTGTTTCTATTAAGGATGAGGAAGGGAATGAAGTCAAGGAAAAGGATAAGATCAACCTGGTGGCGGTCAACTACTTTAAGGATCTATGTTCTAATGCGGGCCCTATCTGCCTGGACAACATCCAAAATCAACTCCTAGACCACATCCAAAGTGCTATAATGATTAGTGACAATAACATGCTCATGGAGCGTGTCTTTGATGAAGAGGTTAGGAAGGAGGTCTTTGCTATAGGAGCTTATAAAGCCCCTGGATTGGACGGTTTTCCTCTAGTGTTCTTTCAGAAATATTGGGACATTGTGGGGACCAATGTTATGTGGGGGGCCAGAGAGTTCTTCAAGATGGGTCACATTCTCAGGCAACATAATCAAACCTACATTGTATTGGTTACTTAACATGACAATCCTACCACTATGATGGATTTCAGACCCATCAGCTTATGCAATACTTTTTATAAGATCCTGGTGGGTAGAATCAAGCCTCTGCTAGATAAGATTATAAGTGCTACTCAGAAAGGCTTCATGCTGAGCAGATAGATCCTGGATGTGGTCATAGGCACCCATGAAATCATCCACTCTATGGATAGGAGCAAGATTCCAAGTATGGATTTTAAACTGTATATTTCCAAAGCTTATAACAAAGTCAATTGGTCCTTATTAAAATTCTTGCTAAAATGGGGTTTAATGAGAAGGTCATCCAGATCATACAAGAATGTACTAAAACTGCCAGCCTCCCTATTTTAGTCAATGGGTCCCTTGGTAGTTACTTTAAACCTAAGAAGGGGCTTAGATAGGGGGACCCCCTCTCCCCTTACCTTTTTATTATGGTGGCTGATGTGATTAGTAGGAGTCTTTGCATGTTATCTGCTATGGGGAGAATAAAGGGCATCAAACCTACCTCTACTATTCCTTAGGTGGTGTTAGAATAGTTTGTGGATGACACCTTCCTTTTTGGATATTCCTTAGTTATTGAGGCTAGGCAGTGGAAACAAGTTTTGGAAATTTATGCTTGGGCTTCAGGGCAGTACATCAACTATCAGAAGAGTAGGTTGTTCTTCTTCAACACCCCCATGGAGACACAAAATAAGGTACTTCAAATCCTGGGTTGTCTGGTGGCCTCGCTCCCTTCTACCTATCTTGGCTTCCCCCTTACTATTAAGGAGGTGTCCCAAGACTTTTGGAATTCCATCCTTGAAAGAATCTAGAGGAAACTTGCTAGTTGGAAGGGGAAGTTTCTAAGCAATGCTAGTAAGTTGCAACTTGTGGCCTCCACACTTCAAGGAATACCTGTCTACTTCCTTTCTCTCTTTAAAATCAGAGGCTACATGGTAGACAAACTAGAAAAGATATAGAGGACCTTTCTGTGGGTAGGATCTGAAGCAAAAAAGAGGATGTCTCTAGTTAATTGGGATACGGTCTGCCTAGGGTTAAGGAAAATTGGGCTGATGAATAAAGCCCTTACCACGAAAGTGGCCTAGAAGCTGATAGAAGGAAAGGAAGATTGGTGCAAACTTATGGAAGCTAAGTACCTCCAAGGACACCCCTATTGGAGAATGTTCAAAAATGGAGATCTCCCCAATGGCTCCAAACTATGGATGAATATATGTAAATGTAGGTCCCTTCTCTCTAAAGGTGTGCTCTAGAAAATAAAAAATGGAAGATCCATTAGATTTTGGGATGAAAACTGGATAGAGAACCAACCTAATTTAGGCTACATATTCAAACCTCTTATGGACCACCTCAGACCTATCTAGGGTAATAGAGCCTCTAACTATATCACTGGCAAGGATTGGGAGGATATTCCTAATTGGTCAAGGAACAAACTGGAGCTACAACACTTAGCCAAGAACCTCATGGAAATTATGGCTAATGTCAGAATCTCAGGGCTTGAGGACTCTATTATCTAGGCCCCCACCCAAGCTAGTACTTTGTTTGTTAATCAGCTTACAATCTACTTCTAAAGGAGGTGGGTAACCTACATTACTACATTTGGGGCCAAATTTTGACAGAAGTTTCTGAGGGGTAAATTTTTCTTACAAATTTGGTGTTTTTTTTTTGTAATAGGCCCCGATGATGTTGGTATTCCAATGGGTGTTTAATTGACCATTATAATTCTGACAGATTTAAGGTATACATTCAAAAAAAAGTGAAACAGCCTCATCATTTTTATTTTGATTGGAGAGCAGGAGAAAAGGAGCGACAGCTGAGCACGGGAGAAGGTATGTGATTTCTTCATCTTTCAAGCTTCTGGCATCATATTTGAATGCATTTCATTTTATTGTTGAGGGAGTTGCTCTCTTAAATGACCAAATTCTACTGGTGTCGTGCCCTAGCCAGTGCTTTAATTCTATTATTTGATGTTATTGGTGCTTGTGCTCAAGGATATCAATTCACTGTATTCAAATGTTTGGATTCACATTTGTTGATATTGCTGGCATATGTGTTTAATGACACCATTGTATATTATTGTCACTGAAATGATTGCATTCTACTGGTGTTGTGCCCTAGCCTATGCTTTAACTCTATTATTTGATGTTATTGGTGCTTGTGCTCAAGAATATTAATTTTTTTGAAATGTTGTATATTGTTGTCACTGAAATGACCACATTCTACTAGTGTTGTGCCCTAGCCTATTCTTTAACTCTATTATTTGATGTTATTGGTGCTTGTGCTCAAGGATATCCATTTTTTTGAAATGTTGACTATGGTTATCAAATGGACAACCCGTGAGCTTCTAGCTAGGTGCCATTTGTATTGATAGCTTAGGGCATCAAATGTATTGTATCATTGATATTTGAGACTTTGTTAAAAGAAAATAGGACAAAGAATGATTTTTATTTAGTTTCTCTATTTTGATCCCTAAGTGGCTTATAACCCTAGAGAAGTATATGCAGATTTATGGATCCAGTTGTAGGATACATAGCAACCAATAATTCATAAGAAATCCATGCATCCAATTTGAATAGAAATTAATATAAAGAACTAGGGTTCTCTAATGGCCCAATCATCTGGACCTTGATTGTCCCCTTAACTAGTGACCCTTCAAAACTAGGTTATCATGCAATTAGTGAGTGATCCTTCATTCTCCTAGTCTAACCTACATCCAAACATATTGGAAATACACAATACAATGATAACAAGTCTCTTACAATCCCCCTTCCGCCAAGGAAGACTATCAACCATCCTTTCCACATAGCATTTCACTGTTTTATGACTGGATTGTGTAGGAACAATTAACATTAAACAAGGAACAAACTCCTCAACACATCTTGGAAACCATTAAATTCAATAATAAATGAAACCTAACACCAACACTATTCCTCTCAACTTCCCCAACCACTCCTAATCGGTTAGAGGGATATTTCTAGAATCTCCACTATTCCTATCCTTACCAACCATTCTTAAACATACTTTATCTGATATGATAATAACATGGTAAACTGAACCAATGGCATGTTCTTCATGTGGTACAAGGAAGATTTGGCTATCAAATCTTCCTTCGTGCAAGCTAAGCATGAGAGAAGGTATGTGATTTCTTCATCTTTGATTGGTATCTTTGATGAGAAATGTCTTTCAAGCCTTTGGCATCATATATGACTGCAAATTTCAAATGCATTGCATTTTGTTTGATCATGAATGCTCACTGAAATGACTGCATTCTACTGGTGTCGTGCCCTAGCCCATGCTTTATCTCCATTATTTGATGTTATTGGTGCTTGTGCTCAAGGATATCGATTCACTATTTTCAAATGTTTGGATTCACATTTGTTGATATTACAATTCATCATATTAGATAAAGTATGTTTAAGAAGTTTTAGTGTCTAAACACTAAGCTAATCCCTCAAATCAATTAGGAGTGGTTGGGGAAGTTGAGAGGAAAGTTTTCAGACATTCATATTCACTTATTGAATGCTTTGGACACTACTAGTTTGACTTTCCATGCGTTAATGTTTAGAAGAGATCAATGAAGTATTTAAAGAAATTCTTGCATGTTTGGAGAGGTTTAAGAGGCACTTACCATGACTGTACCCTCACAAACAGTGGCATAGACTAGTTTTACTAAGTTTCCTTTCTCTATTTTGAGGTTTCCTTTCTCTGCTGTAGGGGTACAGTCAGAGGGTTCATTGACAAAAATGATCCTTTGAATGATTACTATGAATATGAATGATTTGATATAGCATATTGCTCATTTTACTTGAAGTTTGGAATAGCTTTTACAAGGGTGAAAGTAGTTTTGATTGTTTTGGTTGTGATTGTTCCTCTACACAGTCAGAAAATGTAACTGTCTAATGATTATATGTAATTTTGAATGGACTAAATGCTTTATTCTTGGTAGAAGTGAATGGAAGGAATAGTGTTGGTGTTAGGTTTCATTTATTGTTGAATTCAATGGTTTCCAAGATGTGTTGAAGAGTTTGCTCCTTGTTTAATGTTAACTGTTCCTTCACAATCCACTCATACAACAGTGGAATGCTATGTGATTGAAAATTTCATACAATTGGTCCTTTGGTGTGTATTAAATACAATCCAGTCACTTATTGAATTCTTTCAAGACTACTAATTTGACTATCCATACGTTACCAGTGTCTAAGATTCATTAAAGGATACAAAACCCTTCATTTTGGGGTTATTGTGTGTGGATTCAAATGTAGGTTTGATTTGGTTAATGTTTAGAAGAGATCAATAAAGTATTTAAAGACAATCTTACATGTTTGGAGAGGTTTGCGAGGCACTTATCATGACTGTACCCTCACAAACAATGGCATAGACTGGTTTTACTAAGTTTCCTTTCTCTATTTTGAGGTTTCCTTTCTCTGCGACAGGGGTACAGTTAGAGGGTTCATTTACAAAATGATCCTTTGAATGGTTACTATGAATATGAATTATTTGATATAGCATATTTCTCATTTTACTTGAAGTTTGGAATAGCTTGTACTTGAAGTTTGGAATAGCTTGTGCTTGTGCTAGAATTCTTGGTAGAAGTGAATGGAAGGAATAGTGTTGGTGTTAGGTCTCATTTATTATTGAATTCAATGGTTTCCAAGATGTGTTGAGGAGTTTTGTCCTTGTTTAATGTTAATTGTTCCTACACAATCCACTCATACAACAGTGAAATGCTATGTTATTGACACAAATTTTCTCACAACATTTGTGTATTAAAACTATTCACAAATTAATAATATTAGGCAATCAAATGCTTAAATCAATTTATTCAAGTTGTGGGAATTCATGGGGCTATTCTATATCTAACACACATGCACCCGTAAGTTCACAAAAATAGTAGGCAAAGAAAGAATAATTTAAAAAGTTTGAATCAATAGTACCTATATTATTTTAAGATTAAATATAAATCCACTAGTTAAGTCTTATAATGTCAAGTAGGTAAAGCAATAATAAGAATATTGCATAAACATAGGTAATGATGTCCAAACAATAATACATGTAACGTACTTGTCATCATATCTTTGAAACGTGTCATTATTATCTAGGAGCATTCTGATACCGCCATTACTATCTTACATGTGTGTGATAGCTCATTACATTTGTGCCATTTGAGAAAGACTAGCCTACTCCAAAAGTGGCAGGAAGGCACCGTCATTCTGCACCTTACATACTGAAGATGGTAGCTAGGCATTAATTATGGCCATGCCTATCTTGGGAATTGATCTACTCTTGATTGTGGCAGGCATGGCCATAATTAATGCCTGGTTGCCATCTTTGGCATGTAAGGTATAGAATGACAACGTCTTCCCACCCATTTTGGAGTAGGCCAGTCTTTTTCAAATGGTGCAAATGTAATGAGCTATCCCACACATGTAAGATAGTAATGGCAGTATCAAAATGCTCCTAGATAATAATGACATGTTTCAAAGATATGATGACAAGTACGTTACATGTATTACTATTTGGACATCGTTACCTATGTTTATGCAATATTCTTATTATTGCTTTACCTACTTGACATTATAAGACTTAACTAGTGTCTTTGACATTTTAAGACTTAACTAGTGGATTTATATTTAATCTTAAAATAATACAGTTACTATTGATTTGAACTTTTTAAATTATTCTTTCTTTGCCTACTATTTGGGTGAACTTACGGGTGCATGTGTGTTAGATACAAATAGCCTCATGATTTCCCACAACTTGAATACATTGATTTAAGTATTTGATTACCTAATATTATTAAGTTGTGATAGTTTTAATACACAAATGTTTATGGCTCAGGTGAGCCGCAATCTGCTATCAATCACATGATTTAATGTATAGTGTTTTCTTGGTTGTTCCATTTGTTCCTTGACCTTGACTATGGATTGACTATCATTTTCAAGCTTGATCATGGATTCATACCATGCACCATCCATAGATTTTTATGCAACACTGATTTACAAACATAAATAATGCATTGAACGTAATCTACAAACGTGTGTGGTATGAAGTCTTACTAAAGTTTGAGCATCCTCCCTTTATTCTAATGAGGGATTGGAATGAGTTCATTTTGGATGCAAAGGAGAAATTTAATTAGACTTACTATTTTAAAATACATAAAAAACATGCACATAAACATGACAACTGAGAAACATAAATGTAGATTTCACAATAGCTGAGAAACATAATTGTAGGCATCATAGTCACAATCTTTTGGAGATAATTGTGTTGTGTACCCAAGTGGTGGAGAGAAACTCCTACACCCCTAATTCCAAGTTGAATGAATCTATTGGAGGACCTTCTATTCATGAGAAACATATGTATTCAACTTGGAATAGGAGGTGCAGGAGTTGCTCTCCATCGTCTAGGTATACAACTCAATTACGTTGTCTCCAAAAAATTGTGACCATGATGCCTACAATTATGTTTCTCAGCTATTGTGTCCCAGGACCCCTTATGACCCTTTAAGACCATTTAAAATCCCTAAGAATACATCTTAGAGGTCTTAAAATGCTTGTAAAGGGTCATAAGAGGCTCCTAGGAGGGGCTAGATGAGCTTCCACCTTCATGTGGTGGGCCCTGTTAAGTAGAGAATGTTTAACTATTCTCAAAACAAAGAGAAGCTCAATAATTTAAGGTCTCGGTCCATCAAGATGCTAAAAAAATGATAGGAATCAATGATGGAGAGTTTTTTGATTCTGAGAAGATGTATATGGAGTGGAGGCTAGATTGAGTACTAGTGCAGAGTGTTAATAATTATAGCCTTTCGGCCAAGATCAAACTGATCAAATAAATACCCTTGTGCAATTTATAATAATAAGGAGATTATTATTTCATCTATATATATGTGTGTGTGTGTGTGTGTGTGTGTGTGTGTGCTGGTTGAATTAGTTAAGGGCCCAAGGTCGGCCTCTTGGCTTTAACATTAAATATATTTAATAAGACTAGGTCGTCCCTCTTGAAGATAATTCAATTCATATATATATGGTGTTGGATTCTAGGGAGAGAAGCACCAAAAACATAATATGCTTCCCTCCCCCAAAACCTTGATTCTCTGCCTTAAGAAAACTTAGAGGAAGCAACAAATTTAAGAGCAATATATGGAGGTAGTGGTGAATTCATAGAGGAAGCAACGAATATGGAGTCAGCTGTGAATTCATGGAGATAATAGAGAATTAATTAGGGAGCAATATTTAGTGATTGTTATTGGTGTGAACTTCAATCACAGATCAACATATATTGGTGTGAAAGATAAGCAGCTTTAGCTAATAGATAAGAACAAGTCTGAGCATGAATAAAGATCAGATTACGATCTGATCCATACAACCAGCAATTATTGGCAATGTTAATTGTGAGTTAATTAGGACTGGAAGCATCTATTAGGAGTGGAATCTTCCCCAATACACTAACACTAAGGTACTAATCAGGTTCTCCTCATCACCTTTGTTAGTACAGTTTGGAGGCATATAGACCGGAGTATACTTGATTGATATCCAGGTATCTTCTATCTATTCTTGTTTACTTTATTCTATGTTTAGCTATGCTAGATCTCTATAGTTTTTTCATTCCAAAGTAGAATCTAAATTATATCAACAAGAGATAATGATTTAGTAACCTACATCTAGAAAACCTTCACAATTATCCCTTCTTTGGCCTCCACTTTTTCTTCTTCTCAAAAGTGGTTATTTAGAAACTTTGGATATTGTTTCTCATCCATTCATGAAATGTGGTAGTGTTCATATAAAATTACTTTAGGCCTCCAGTATTGATGAGATGTACAAGAGTAAAAAATTTTTACGAGACTAGGATCAATTTGTGCAGTCTACATAAATGCAAGGTGGTGATTATTCTTGACAATCGACAGGTATAAGTCTTCCAGGCCTTACCCATTAGCTAGGACTAAAGATAACACAGCTCAAGAGACCATCATAGGTTGTCTCTTTCTTTGGTCTATATTATTGATAGAATGTTTTACTTTAGCTCGTCAAATCTAGGGATTTGAAAGAATTCAATAGAATATTTTCATGACAATGCATATTATTTAACTTGATGTTGCACAAATTTATCTACTTCATGCACTTGTAGACTATTAGGATGGCGATAAAGAAGCATTTGATGTTAAGTTCCAACATAAAGTGAGTAAATTTGTTTTAAGTAATAAAACAATGATAACATGAATGTGTATGAAATTGAAATGCAGCCTGCCAATTCTTGTCATACACAACCTATGCGTGTTGATGACAATGAGGACTGCATCACAGTAATACAAGTAAACATCCTAAATTGATTGGTGTAGTAATACAAATTTAAGTTCAATTGGTGTTTGGATTAATGTAACAATTTGTATTGTAGTTGTAGAGAGTGTAGAGGACGTTGTTAATGAGTAGGTTGAGGTTGAGGCTGAGGCCGGACAAACTGACCTTGATGTTGATGATGTGACTAGATCAGGTAAAGAGCTATACAATTATGAATGTTGTCAATGCCTTTATTACCAAGGAATCACCACCCACCATTAATGAATATTAATGATCATTTTTTCCTAAGGGTAATTGCTTTTTGTGTATGTTGATCACCCAAGCCTTTGGCTATGATTTGCATGCTGTGCAATTTGTCAGAAGTGGGGGTATGACATGTTGGTTGGATTATAACATATTGAGACTTACACCATGAAGAAGGCAAATGATTAAATAGAAAGAGAGGACCAACTTAACTATCTTGTGGTCAGTCTATATCAAAACAATCAAAATAATCAAAAGTTTCTTCAAGATCATGAATGATCAACAAAATTCCATCAGAAAACAAAATACTAATCTATGTTATCATTAAGCCATAAAATATGTCTTTAAAGTTCAGAAGCATCACAAAAACTTTCAAGAAACATAGTACTATCCAAAATATGTCTTTAAAGTTTATTTCTAATGATTATGATGATGTTTATGTTGATGTCTATAATTTATTTCATTTACTGATGCTTGCCTAGATTGAATTTTGAATTTCTAGGTTGGAGAATGCTATCAAACTTTAGGGTCTATTCCACATGATACTCTTAGTTACAACTCAAATGCAGCTCAACATATTTTTTATGCTGGGCAACCCACTACAGGAACTCATCCGTAGGTGAAATTTAATGTTGTGAATCTTGGCATTGTTAATGTTATTACTTTTCCTCACATTTCATATTTGTGAAAATGTTTCTTGGCACTATCTTCTTTTTCAATTCCTATATTTGCAACTTTTTAGATCATTAAATTAAGCATTACATGTCTTTGTTCAAAGTTTATTCTAACACTATTTTACATCTTATTCTTATTACAATTTTCTTTTTTGTGGGGTGGGAGGTCAATCTTCATTGTCTTCATTGTGGGGGACAGTGAAGATTTCTCTGATAAATAGTGGGTCTTCTTTAGTATCTTATAATAATATGCTAAACTGATAAAGGTATTATGGGCATTTAATTTGTAATTACGAATAGATTAAGAATATTATTGCTATGCTTAATGTTCCATTTAAATGCATTTAACAAAAAAAATAAAATTACAAACTAAACCAATGGCATGTTTACAACAAAGATGTGTTGAGGAGTTTTCTCCTTGTTTAATGTTAACTATTACTGCACAATCCACTCATACAATATTGAAATTCTATGTGGAAGGGATGGTTGATAGTGTCCCTTGAGGGAAGGGGGATTGTGAAAGACTTGTTATCATTGTATTGTGTATTTCCAATATGTTTGGATGCAAGACAGACTGGGAGAATGAAGGATCACTCACTGATTGCATGATAACCCAGTTTTGAAGGGTCACTGGTTGAGGGGACAGTCAAGGTCTAGATGATTGGGCCATTGGAGGACCCTATTTCTTTATATTAATTTCTATTCAAATTGGATGCATGGATTTCTTGTGAATTATCGGCTGCTATGTATCCTACAATTGCATTTGTAAATCTGCATAGACTTCTCTAGGGTTTTAAGCCACTTAGAGATCAAAATAGAGAAACTAAATCAGAATCATTCTTTGTCCTATTTCCTTTTAATAAAGTCTCAACTATCAATGATACAATACATTTGTTTCCCTAATCTATCAATACAAATGATGCCTAGCTAGAAGCTCACGGGCTGTCCATTTGATAACCATAGTTAACATTTCAAAAAAATGGATATCCTTGAGCACAAGCACCAATAACATCAAATAATGGAGTTAAAGCACGGGCTAGGGAACGACACCAATAGAATGTGGTCATTTTAGTGATAGCAATATACAATGGTGTCATTAAACATATATGCTAGTAATATCAACAAACGTGAATCCAAACATTTGAAAACCAATGACATATTTACAACAAAGGTCTAATAGAACTCCCAACAATTCTTAAACATACTTTATCTGATATGATGAATTCTTAAACAATTAAGGTTGGAGTAGACATAGTTATCACACTTTTTTTTTTGTGGTACAAGGAAAATTTGGCTAGGTCAAATCTTCCTTCGTGCTAGCAATCTAAAGAATTAGACCTTTATTAACAATTGATCATATCAGATAACTAGTATGTTTAAGAATTTTTGGGACTGGCCCTTTGGTGTGTATTAAATAGAAAAAATAGAATTTTCAGCATATTATTATCATTCTATTTCTTTGTTGTAAACATGCCATTGGTTTAGTTTTGTAACTTCACTATTGTATGAGTGGATTGTGCATGAACAACTAACATTAAACAAGGAGCAAACTCCTCAACACATCTTGGCAACACCATTCACTTCTACCAAGATTAAATCATTTAATCCATTCAACATTACATATAATCATTAGACAGTTACATTTTCTGACTGTGTAGAGGAACAGTCATGACCAAAATTATCAAAACTACTTTCACCCTTGCACAAGCTATTCCAAACTTTAAGTAAAATGAGCAATATGCTATATCAAATCATTCATATTCATAGTAATGATTCAAAGGATCATTTTTTCAATGAACCCTCTGATTGTATCCCTAAGGTAGAGAAAGGAAACTTAGTAAAACCAATCTATGCCATTGTTTGTGAGGGTACAGTCATGATAAAAGCCTCTCAAACCTCTCCAAACATGTAAGATTGTCTTTAAATACTTTATTGATCTCTTCTAAACATTAACCAAATCAAACCTACATTTGAATCCACACACAATAACCCCAAAATGAATGGTTTCACATCCTTTAATGAATCTCAGTCACTGGTAATGCATGGATAGTCAAACCAGTAGTCTCCAAAGCATTCAATAAGTGATTGGATTGTATTTAATACATGCCAAAGGACCAGTTGTATGAAATTTTCAATCACATAGCATTCCATTGTTGTATGAGTGGATTGTACAGGAACAGTTAACATTAAACAAGGAGCAAACTCGTCAACACATCTTGGAAACCATTGAATTCAATAATAAATGAAACCTATCACCAACACTATTCCTTCCATTCACTTCTACCAAGAATAAAGCATTTAATGCATTCAACATTACATATAATCATTACAAAGTTACATTTCCTAACTATGTACTAGAGGAACAGTCACGACCAAAATGATCCAAACATTTGAAAATAGTGAATTGATATCCTTGAGCACAAGCACCAATAACATCAAATAATGGAGATAAAGCATGGGCTAGGACATGACACCAGTAGAATGTAGTCATTTTAGAGAGCATTCATGATCAAATAAAATGTAATGCATTTGAAATTTGTGGTCGAATATGATGCCAGAGGCTCAAAAGATGAAGAAATCACATATGAAGAACATGCCATTGGTTCAGTTTTGTAAATTTGTTTTTTGTGTAATTAGTAATTGGCAGATTAAATGCGGATAACACCTTTATTAGTTTAATTAGCATATTATTATCATATTAGATAAAGTATGTTTAAGAATTTTTGGGACCAGCCCTTTTGCATGTATTAAACATAATAGAATTTTCAGCATATTATTATCAATCTATTTCTTTGTTCTAAACATGCCATTGGCTCAATTTTGTAGATTTGTTTTTTGTGTTAAATGCATTTTTTGTGAGGAGGGGTCTTGCTCTGAGGAGATTGATGAAGATTGTGCATGTCAAAAACCAATTCACAAGGTACCAATCCATGTTTTCTATTCGCTTATATTTTTGGTTTGGTAAATCTCCTTATAAATTTCATGTCCTTTCTTTTGATTACTATGAATGAGATATATATCTTACATTCAACATTCAACTTCTTTACATTTTAGAATATGTAGTGTGTTTTTTGAGGATTTTACCAAATCAACTTTTAACATAAACTGAAAACACCAAACTGATATCTTGCCCTTGCAATGTGACAAAATATTTGCATTTGACCAATAACTACAAGCAATTGAACAATAAATCCACATACCTATATCTTTGTAAAATACCTGGAACATCAAAAAGATGGCTAAATGGCTGCCACCATGATTTTTATCTACTAAATATGGGAAAAAAAAACACCAAAAAGAATCGAATAGAAAACATGATTGGTCATTTCAGAGAGCATTCATGATCAAATAAAATGCAACGCCTTCTCTCGTGCTTGATCAGCTTTCACCCACTCATTTTCTCCCACTCCTTTTCTCTACAATCAAAATAAAAATGATTTGGCCATTTCCAAATAGTGCATCGATGTCCTTGAGCACAAGCACCAATAACATCAACTATTTTGATCTGTGGGTGCCCTAATGTTGGCAAGAGTTCTTTTCTTAATAAGATTACTCTACAAGCTTGAAGAAGCGATATATTTTGGCAAATGAAGAGTGGAAAGATGATGATGTTCTTGAGATCATGGATGGACACAATGTTGTAGACAGAATGGGAAGACATCTTTCAAGCCTGGCCCTAGATCCTCTGACAATTTGGGTAGGTCCAGATCCATGCTAAAAAGATGTCTTCCTTTTTGTTGTGGAATATAGGCTCTACTGCTGCAACAATGACAGACTACAATGTACATATCACAACAGCTGAGAAACATAAATGTAGGCATCATGGTCACAATTTTTTTGGAGACACAACATAATTGAGTTCTATTCCCAGATGATGCAAAGGAACCACTACTTTGCATCATCTTGGAAAACCACTCAATTATATTGTCTCCAAAAAATTGTAACCATGATACCTACATTTATGTTTCTCAGTTGTTGTGTCCCAGGACCCCTTATGACCCTTTACGATCCCTAAGAATATATCTTAGAGGTCTTAAAATGTCATAAAGGGTCATAAGAGGCTCCTAGGAGGGGCTAGGTGAGCTTCCACCTTCACGTGGTTGGCCCTGTTAAGTAGAGAATGTTAAAATATTCTCGAAACAAAGAGAAGCTCAATAATTTAAGGTCTCAGTCCACGAAGATGCTAAAAAAATGATGGGAATCAATGATGGAGAGTTTTTAGATTATGAGAAGACATATATGGAGTGGAGGCCAGATTGAGTACTAGTGCAGAGATGATGATTCAGTAACCTACATCTATAAAACCTTCACAATTATCCCTTCTTTTGCCTCCACTCATTCCTCTTCTAAAAAATGGTTATCTAGAAACTTTGGATAGTGTTTCTCATCCGTGCATGAAATGTGCTAGTGATCGTATAAAATTACTTTAGGCCTCTAGTATTGATGAGATGTACAAGTGTAAAATGTTTTTGTGAGATTGTGATCAATTTGTGCAGTGTACATAAATGCAAGGTGGTGATTATTCTTGATGATCAATAGGTAGCTAGGACTAAAGATAACACAGCTCAAGAGACCATCACAAGTTGTCTCTTTCTTCGGTCTATATTATTGACAGAATCTTTTACCTTTCATTAGCTCATCAAATCTAGAGATTTGAAAGAATTTAATAGAATATTTTCATGACAATATATATTACTTAAGTTGATGTTGCATGAATTTATCTACTTTGTGCAATTGTATACTATGAAGATGGCCATGCTTCTTTATTGCTATCCTCATAGTCTACAAGTGCGGGAAGTAGATAAATTCGTGCAACGTCAACTTAAGTAATATATGTTTTCATGAAAATATTATATTAAATTCTTTCAAATCTCTGGATTTGATGAGCTAATGAAAGGTAAAACATTCTATGAATAATATAGACTGAAGAAAGAGACAACCTATGATGGTCTCTTGAGCTGTGTTAACTTTAATGTGCATATCTATCAGTTTTTCGACACTTCATAATTAATTCCAATAGAACTGCTATGCTTTTGATAGATAAAATGTCAGAAAATGATAATTTAAAACAATAGTTCCAACAGTAATGCTATACATTCAACAGGGATCCCTTTTCGGAGAAATGCTACACAACTGTTGCTCTTCCGATAGTATAAGTGTCGAAAATAGAATTTTTTTGACAGAAGCTTTGATAGTAATGCAATATCACCAACAAGTATATCTATTGGAATTAGGTGGAAACTATTAGTATTCCAATACTTATAATGTCAGAAAGGATATTTTTGATAGTAATTTCCAACAGAGTTATCTATTTCTGATAGGTTGTGGTGTCAAAATTCTGATGGATGAACCACAATAAATGTCATAGCGAAGCCATTGTCATGTGCAAGTTTCTGACATGATATGGTGTTGGTAAACTGACGGGTATGTCTTATGTCACTATTTCCAATGCAAAAACAACGATGAACGTATGTGTTAAAATTATGACAAATGAGCATTGAAAATCTGACAAATGGCTATCAAAATTTGACCTCAAATGTACTAGTGTCAGAGGACTAGAAGAAGCTGTGAATTCCCCAGCTCACTCCAAAAATAAACTTCTTTTGGTGGACCTTAATACATGGTAAGGTCCTAACCTAGGATAACCTAATAAAGCGGGGCATCCCCATGGCGAATAGATGTATTCTTTGCAAGAAGGAAGAGGAAATGGTGAACCACTTGTTCATCCATTGTGACTATGCCTCTAGTATATGGCAAGGAGTTATTGGAAAGTTAGGTATCCCATGGACTCTGGACCGTGAAGTGCTTTAGTTCAACAACTAGAGAGCCCCCTCTAATCACCCCCTTCTCCAACTCCTCTGGCATATGATACCCCCTCACATCTGCTGGGCCCTTTGGAAGGAGAGGAACAATAGGATTTTTAGAGAGGAGAGTAACCATCTCGAGGCTTACCTCCATATTGGTTCTAAGCTCTTATGAAAAAATACCAAGATGGACAAATGGAAGCTCCCTCCTTACCCTCCTACTACCTTGAAAGTGACAATTGCTAACAAGTGGAATATCCTTGCTAGGTTCTCTAGGTTTGATGATACTAAAAAGATAGCTAGAAAATCCACCAAATGGGTGGCCCCCCCCAAAGGATTGATTAAATTAAATTTTGATGGGATGAAAAATAATATGAGCCAAGGTGGGGGTGGTGTTCTGAGAGATCAGAGAGGTGACTTCCTACTGGCCTATGCTAGTCCCATCAACAATTACATGGTCACCTAGGTAGAAGGAATGGCTCTTCTCTAGGGGATTGAATTTGCTAATAATTTGAGTGTTAGGCATCTGGCCATCAAGGGGGATTCCAAGGTGGTGGTTGAGGTAGTCAAAAGTGGAGCTAGTGTGGGGTGGCAAGCTAGACCTATCATTAGGGAGATCGATGAGCTGATTAATAGCTTCCAAAACACCACCATAACTCACACGTACAAAGAAGGGAATTCTACTACTGACTCAATGGCGACAATGGGCCTAAGGCAAGCTAAACTCAATAGTTGGAGGTCAGTTAGAGATTTACCACTAGTGACTCAGCAAATCATTGGGGGAGAAATGGATATCAATATTTAAATGTGCCACGATATATTATTAATTGTGTATCCTCACTAGATCACGTGCTGGTGTGTCCTAATGATTTTTGTGATCATGGAAAAAGGAACCCATTTTCCCATAAAGTACCATAATTACCCTTTAAACATGTGGAGGAGGCACTGTTTGAATCAAAGGGCTTACTTGGCCAAAAAGGACAACAAGTGTATCCTTGGTATTATTACTATTAATGGCACCTCTAGATCCGTTAGATCTAGCGGTACGGGGCCTGTTTCCAAAAACTTTTCTCAAAGCCAATAGTTTAAGTTTTCTTCAGAAAAGTTTTTTAATAAAAAAGGGGTTACCAAGTTCTGTAGAAACACTCAGCTTTGTGTTTACCAACTAATTCTAGAGAAGGAGGGTCTGAACTGTGACATGGGAGGCAATACTCTCCACATTGATCCTGATAAAATCGATGAGACCTTCACCTCTGATGCGCTGGTGACTCATTATTGCAAGGAGAGCGGCATTTGGGGCTTCATGGAGAGAATGAAGTGTGGGAATGATGAATGAATCTCAAAATAGTTCATGTCATCCTAGAATAATAGAAGTGTCTCTATTGGTGGCATTCACTTCTAGCTGAATGAAGAGTTGATAGCTAAGGAGACTAGGCTATCCATGAAGGGGAGAAAGTAAAAGAAAACTAGTCAAACTCCAAACCTAACTAGCCTCAACCAATTCTATAAGGATGGTGAGATGTTGGTGAAAAAGTAGGGGGGTTTCAACAAGGAGGAGCTGCTAGATTTCTGGCTGAAAATCTACCTCATTGTGATGAAATACTTCACTTTGGAAGGTAAATTCACTATCTTTTATTATTACCATTTACCATTTCTAAACCATGTGAGAAAAAAGGATTTAATATCCATCCCTTTCTTTCTCCTGCACTCCATAGAAAGCAACATCCTTGATATCAAGGAGAACCCTGATAAGAAAATGCCTATCCTTCACCAAGGCTTCCTGCTATGCCTTTACTAATTCCACAAAGCTATTTTTCTAGCCCCTCATCCCCCCCCCCCCCCCCTCGATTATCTAGGAAATGACCCAAGTGGATTCCCTAGCCAAAAATGAAAACCCCACCCAGTCTTCCTCCCAGTCCATCTGTATTACCTAGGAGGCTATTCCTGGCACTAAAAAGGGTAAGAATCGAAAGAAATGTGTTAAAAAATTGTTCACCAAGAAAGATGCCCAGGAGGTGTCTTATGTTTCTGAGTCTAAGGATATTAAATATAGGAAGGAGGATGATAGTACCCTGAAGATTGACTGTAAGGCCAAAAAAAGAAAACTAATGGAGAGCCAGGTCAGCCTAGAGGTGGACTTGAGTGGGTCAGGTAGAAGGAGGTCTAATAGACTGGCAAAAGAGAAATGCAAAACTAAACTACTAGAAATGGTGACCAAAGAGCTTTCCATGTCTGACAAGGACTCCCAGACCACCGAGTCCATGAATGGTTCCTCAGAAGACCACATGAGCCCCCCCCCATGACCTTGTTCTTGACCCCAAACCTACCATGGAAGCCCCCATCATCTCTACTCTTCCCCTAAGCCCTGCTCTTGATCCCCTAGAGAAGCCCCCTTCCCCTGTTCACAATACTAAAGCCCTAGATGATAAAAATAAGCTCAAAGGGACTCTTAAGAGGAGGTTTGAGAAGTTAGACAAAGAGATTGTGGAGATCAAGGATAATATGTACGAGATGATGAACCAATGCAGGCTAAACAATAAATTTGGCTTGAAGATTATGCACGCTTTGGTTATGACTCTTTTTCATTTGTAGGATAAGCTGGTGGGTGGCACTTTGGAAGCAAACGAGGACAAAAAGGACCTCCTCTTATTCTTGCAGGAAGAATGGGCGACTACGCTGTTGTCTAAGTAGTTGGGTGGAAAAAATTAGTTCGGGTTCCTATGTGTTGGTTAATTTTGAAAAGGCTTAGCCCTAGGTCCCCCTGTTTTGTGAATGGGATTTTCATCAGTCTTTATCACTCTCTGGTTAGCCCTATGAGGCTTTTTACTAATACTTTACTTGATACTTTATTTGATATTGCTAGTATTAGATACTTTGGTTTAATTTGTATGATTAGTAAGGTGATTTTTGTTTTTGATAGGGGTAGATTTAGAACTGTTGATTACTGTTATTCTATTACTGTTGCTTGACTGGTCACATTAATATTCTGTTAATGTGCTACTAGTCCTCTGTTATCCAGGCTAGCACCCTTTTGCTACTTTTATCTATCAAAAACAAACAAGTTAAATACCACATCACATAAAAAACTCTAAAGAGTAACTACACAACTCTTGAAAGCTTATATATGGCTTGAATTATGTTTTCCATTATTAGAATAGAAGATACGAGACTCATAGCATGAATGATGAGGGATTGGAATCCTAGGTATGCACAAAGAACTACATGTCTAAGCTAAGCTTTATCAAGGTTCAACACACTCTAAATTAAGAAAATAATTGACAAATTCTTGCACACCCACAAATAGACATGTATAACATGAATGCATATACCACCTCTTCTAAAATGAAATCAATCTTGAGAGATAAATTACTCCGAGTTCTCCATTAGTTCACTATGGTGTTAGGTAGCTCAATGGTTCATGTAGTTCTACCTATTTAAAGGGTTTGCTAGTTTTGTAAGTTAATTACAAAAGCTAAAGATTTTAAAACTAAATTTAAACTAAGATTAAAGAAAGCACAAAGGAAAGAGGTTATGCAAGAAGATGATGTTTACATTTAAACATTCATATATTGAAAAATATAAACTAAATCTAAAGGCAATAGAGTATCACATGTCAACATGAAAATCATCAATTACACACCTTAATAGAGCTAAACTCAAATGTAGGACTTATGAAATAATATTTGACATCTATACCAATCATCATTACATTGTGCATTAGTAAGAAAAGATATTATTCTCTCCAAATTCAAGAAGTTAAATCAAATAAACAAATGCCAAACATTCATCAAATAAAGGAAATAATCAAAAGAGATAGAAAATTGCTTTGACATTCATAAATTACCTTCAAATAAAGAACTTGTATGATATATTTATCACACCAAACTTTTAATCTTTTTTTAGATCCAATTTATTCTAGGTACATTTAACATGAAATGCAATAAAAAAATAATCAGGAATTCATTCAATCCCCAAAAGTTTTACAACTTCTATGGTACTTCAAATCTCTAGCTATCTATCTTCTAGAGTCTAACATTCTAACTTCTAATTCAAAGTGATCTAATCCTTACAAATAAGCATGCAAGAACTTTTGAGATGTATATTTTTTTGTGAAACATGAGTATCTCTAGTTGACTATGTCTTCAAACTTGTTAGGAGGTATATTTCCATATTCAACTTTTTGTTATCCACCCAAGACAATTTTCCAAAACAAATTTGTTTTTTTAACTCTAAGTTCACTTTAGTTTGACTTTAGGGTACTTCAATCTTGGTAATTTTTGTTTGTATGTACAATTTAAATATAGTAATCATTAATTAATTTCAATTTAATCTACATGTAATATCTTTCCAAAGAGAAGCTCGACTTTAAAAATGATGTCACAATTTCCCTTATCATAAAAAATCATTTAAACCTATCACTTATTGAATGAAAGTTTTCTCACTTCGTGAATTTTAATTTGCTCCTTTTACATCTATACAACAAATTACAAGAATTAGCCATTTTCAATTCACATTAATGCAAAATTAAATTTCTCCTATAAACTTACTTTTCTACCATTCATAGTTAATTAATAAATAAATAAGATTTTACATTGATTTGGAATTTGAAAAAAAATTGCATAGATGTTTATATATTATATATTTATATTAATTTAAAATCTTTCTTAAATAGAATATATAAATTTTATGTTTAGTAAATTATATTTTTTTCATCTATTTTATATGTGTGTGTGTGTTTCTATATTGTTAATTATATATTTACATTAATTTAGTATTTTTTAAAATAAAGTATATAAATAAAACATTTGAATTTAGAAACTTTCTTAATAATTTTTACATATATAATAGTATGTTTTTTCTTTTTATGAATAGAGGCCTTTTCTATTAATTAAAATATTAAAGTACAATATTTGCAAAAAAGGGGCCAGGGGAAAGAGTCAACTCGCGAAGAGTCACATGACACCCAGGCTGAAAACATACAACTATTCATCAAAAAAACATATAAAGAAAGAAACCCTCAAGCTACGAGGGCAGTAGCAGAAGAGGGAGGAGGATCTCTGTCATCACGATTGCCCCAAACATTGGGTCGTGTGGTCTGGTTGGGAATCAACCAGCCTACATATATAATAGTATGTTTTAAAATAGTAATTAGATTATTTGCACTACTATGAGGGCAGTAGCAGAAGAGGGAGGAGGGAGGAGGATCTCTATCATCACGATTGCCCCAAACATTGGGTCGTGTGGTCTAGTCGGGAATCAACTAGCCTACATATATAATAGTATGTTTTATAATAGTAATTAGATTACTTGCACTAAAAAATAAAATATTTTTTATATCTAATATATAAACAATTGATATGATAGATGTGATAGATAGGGATGACAATTCAGGCTTGATAATATCAGATTTCCACAATCCATATTTAATTGCAATTGCATTTCTGGATTCGATTGTGTTTGTTTTCAGCATCAACGTTTCAGATCACACTCCATGATCCATTTTTACCATCCTTGCTCTCTTTTTTTCCTAATGATGGATCACGGAGTGTGATCTGAAATGTTGATGGTAAAAACAAACACAATTGAATCCAAAAATGCAATTGCAATTCAGGCTTGTTCGTATTAATCTACATAAAAACTTAAAATTAATTTATTTATAAATGAAATTTATAAATTGAAAAAAAATCACATTTATCAAAAGAACTTTTAACTTTAAGATAAAATTTAAAATTATAAAAAAACTCACTTCGTAAATAAAATTATTGTAATTACAACTATGGAGTTTATTAGATCATAGAACATTTAAAACGTAAAAAAAAATAAAAATCCTTGAGGCCTAAACTCTACAATTTCGTCAAACCCCTAACTTACTGCCAATTTTAGTCGAGTATCTCCTTCTCTATTTGCCCAATCACACAAACTGTTATCCAACTTAACCAAAATTCTCACCAGATCCACGTGCTCTTCACTTATGGCTAAATGTAAAGCCGTGTCTCTCTTTCTATCAGTGTTTTTCATTTTGTTGATCAAACTTGCATGAATCGCCTTATTAAGCAAGACAAACAAATATAAGCTTTTCAATTTGTTAGAGTGAGTTTAAGTAGAAAATGACCCGAGTCCTGTAGCTTTGCTGCTAGCTCCCCCTCAAAATCTGCATTTTAGGAATCGACCGGTTGATGAGAAGAGAAATAAATGATGAATAGCCTATAACTAAAAGAACACAGTGTGAAGATAATGAACCTGGGTGTCCAGAAATTAAGCTTGACAGGTCAAGCTTTCAAAGCAGTTCTTTGGCCCTTTTTATGTCACCACATTGAAAAAGGTTCAAAGAAGGCCAATATGTTATCCATTTCTCAAGGAGATTTCATCTTATTAAAACCAAATGCCAGAGAACACACCGTCCTTAGCTCTGCTGGTTATTGATTTCCCAGTGCTTACCAGTAAGTTCGATCTGATGCTTAACGCCTATTAGCTCGTTCAACAAATCTGCATTTTAGGAATCGACTGGTTAAGGAAAACAAGCAAGTGAGGAACAGATTCTAACTAAAAGAATAGTGTGTAGAAAAAATGAGCCCGAGTCTCCTAAACTTATTAGTTATCCTTCATATTTTTTACCCCACATGTGCTGGCTTCACAAGCAAGGAGATAACGAGCCCACTTAGGTCGCGCACAATTTTTTTTGTCCAGATGGTATAGTATTCCATCGTCGATGGGGTGAAGTTACATGGATTGAAAGGAAGTTCTATTATTATAGAACAGTATTGTGAATACGATATATGTTAATGTTAAAAACTGGGCCTATTGGAACTTGGGATATAGGAGACAGTCTACCATTTTATAAGTGTTTAGTGTAATCTGTAGACATTCTACCATTTTATAAACCATTATATTCTCATACAACTTGTATAATTTGTATGTATTATACGCTTAAAAGGGAGTATTGTAAAAGAATTTTAATACACTCTAACATGCCAATGAACAAGACAAGATAAACAGGAATTAGCTTCGCTTCAAATGGTAGCTCGAGATTATTTGAATAATTAAAAAGCTTGTAGAATTTGTTAGAGAGGAAAGTAATCTAAGCATTATAGAGGAAAGTAATCCAAGCATGCTATCCAATTATGCTCATTTATTTTTCTTTTTAAATTAATATTTTTCATATATGAACAATGATTTTGTTATTAGATTCATAAAGATAAAAATATAAATAGATTTATAAAGATAGAACATTGATATCTTTTGGAAATGTCGGTTATTATCTATTTTATTATGTAGAAGAGACAAATCAAATTGTCTCAAATCTTATAAATTTTCTATAAATAAATATTGATGAAAATACTATTAGTTCTCCCACTCAAATGGATGTCCCTCTAAGATTGATTGTAAACTACATGTGAATATAAATATAATTGATGATTTTCTATTGTCAAGCTGCTATTCTAGGATGAAAACTAGTGAGTTGTTTTGAAAAGAAAACTGCTCATACATATTTACATATTTTACAAAATTATTTATGGGTTTTTTCATTGACATGTTAATATTTTTTGGAACACATTGAATAAAGGATTTAAAAGTTATTACTTTATAAAAATTGACCTTTCTATTACAAATGGTAACTTGAAGTTATGAATTTATTTGTATGACTTAAGTATGCAAATTTAACAATTGTTATTATCATTAATGAGTGTAATATAATAAAAATGAATGGATTTAATAACCTTGTATTAGACTCTTTGGAATAGACTTTAAATTGAAAATAAGGAAGTAAAACCCTTGTTCATAAACAATCTACTAGTGATTGTATTTAGAGAACATGTGAGTTATGGAGAAGCTTTCTAGGTGTACTATTCAATAATGTCATAACCTTGAAGTTATAATATTGAACTATTTTCTAATATGAGATTTTTATTTTAGTTACTATTTTACCCATCTTGTAGAATCTGAAAGTATCCTTTTGAGATGATTGAGATATTATATGTTTTAAATATTGAATGTCATTGATTTTCATGCATAAGTGCATTACTGTTATTGATGCATGTCATCTTCTATAATATTTTTAACTAAAAGAAATGTGTAGTATATATAATTTTCATTAGCATATCGGTGGGCTATCTTCACAATGATTCTCATAATGCACTATATTCCATCATCCATGTTGTCCACATCTTGCTAGATCTTTAGGATTAATATATTTTCTAGTAGAGTAGCATGGGGAAGCTAATGCTTTGTGGATCTCTCGCTCTCTCTCAAAATAAAAAATAAAAAAATGGAAGATTCTGACATGCAAACTATTGACCAATCAAATTCCTCTTAATTACTAATTATTCTGCTCCAACAACTTTTGTGTGTGAATTTGTATCCATAAGTTAAAAAAAATCATGTTTACTATCATGATAAGAATTGTTAAATATTTCTACTAATTGTAATGATTATATAATCATTTTATATACATGTATAAAAAAAACATCTAAATGTTTAACTCCTTTTAGTTTAGATCTAAATTGCCTTCTTCGTATTCACTAAATACCATATTTATTTAGTGATTAACTTGGTTGATATTATATTTTGTAACTTACAAATACTAAAGAATGGAGAAAATTAAAATATTTTTTAAGCTAATACAAATTGATGCAAAAGCATCGAGATCCACAGGCAATCTTGAATCACCCAAAAAAATGGTATTTGTATTTTCTACTAAATTTAGTTGATTAAAAACAAATGCAATCATCTATAAGTCTCCATATACCTAAGAAAGCATTAAAAATGACACAAGGGGTTGAAAAATATTTAATATTTGTGGCCTATGTGTAAAGGCAATTGTGTTTTTTAGTAAGGGGCACTTTTTTCTATTATTTTTAATGCTAAAATCATAGAGATTCCCTTCTTGATGTGGAAAAAGGGAAGGGAAAGATTCATTTACTCATATTTATTGAAGGGTTACACAAAAATAGGAAAAGAAACTTTTTTAGGAACCCACTTGTGAAAATTAAAGAAACATCTCCTCAAGTGGCCTTTTGGGAAAGTTAAAATATCATCTATTTTCTATGTGTTTCTTTTATTGATAGTCATGTTTTGTTCATCAATAGGAGGAGTCAAATTTCCAAGAGATGCAAAGATTATATAAAAGGGAGGCTTGGGCTAGAGGTTATTCATTCGGAGTTGAGTTATAATCTTCATAGATAAAGAGGAGTAGTAAGGAGTGTAGAATAATAGATTGTAGCTCCATCTTGAAAAAATTTAAAGCATAAGTGGCTAATATTTTGTTATTGAAGAATGTGTATTTCATTTTATTGAAATAGAAGAGCATGTGTGAATATTTATTTCATTGAGAAATAAAATGCAATTTATTTCTTGGCTTATTCTCTTTGTTATGTTATGTATGAATATTGGGTGGACTAACCTTCATATTGTTTGAGAGAGAATGTATTTTGTGTGTGTTAGAGGAGTCCATACATCACAAATAAATTTATCATTGGGATTCAAATAGATGAGGTCTAATATAACAACAACAAACACATCAACTAGGTGAGAATAGTTATTGGCATGACCCAGACTTAGTATTGTCTACTTGTAAATGGATAGTTAGAGATATCCATGTATGTATTAATTCCCTTACCAAAGTTTTATAAACATTTTAACTTGGATAACTCTATCTCACCACATAGAAGTATATTATGAGTAACTTTAAGGCATGATCCAAGTCTCTTACACTACATTAAAAGATGGTCGAAGAAATCAAACTAGGTGAAAATTTATTTCTAAGGGAATCTTGTATGTGTAACGAAGGACATGCATGGCCTAATACATAAATTAAAAAATCTGATAGTGTCAAATAATTGGTAAAAAGGGATAACCCACTCATCTACTTTACTTCCTCAAGGTAAATAATTTTTGAGGACTTATTAGCCCAAACAACAAATCTACAACATTCAAGAGACACTTATTTTGATTCACCTATCGTTGTTTATATTCATTCAATGCACTAGAGTTTCTCGCATCCTCTAAGGTGACAAAATCTCTAAACATATTCCCTTAAAAAGGAAGAATAATCTTTTGTGTGAAAATGATGTTAATTAGTAAGAAAATAAAAAAATAGACTTTGAAGAAAAGTTAACTAATGAAAAGGAATTTTCATCTATTTAATTTATTTAATAAAAAAATTACTAAAAAGGTACTTAATATGAAAAGTAAGTTAACTTGAAATGAAAATGAAATTATTTGAAAATAAAAATTAGGTCTCCTTTAATTAAATCACAAAATATTAAATAAATAAATAAATGATGATGATGATGTGGTCAATGATATATGATATAAAATAGAATGATGATTGATCAACTAAAGATAGTGACAACAATTAAATCTTGATAATTAGAAAATGATAATGAAAAAAAACATAGACTAAAAATGGATATTTATACTTATTCAAATCAATGATTTCAAATATACTAGACAAAAGTTCAAGAAATTTTCAATACTTTAAAAATAAACTCTTTAGGCTATCGGACAAAGGCATGTGTAATGGATATAGCTAAATTTGTGCACTTATATCTCCTAAACAATATATTGAATTGTGACAAAGAAAGAATTATGTCTCTATATACAACTTAACTTCTTAAAGCTAAGGTTTTAGCTTTTGGGTATTAGCGATGCACACTGTAGGAGTCCTTATGTGTAAAATGGTCTAAAATGGTCATTGTAAAGTGTTGACCAATACATGACCCCCATTGCACCAATAACCATTCACTCAAAATTGTTAATCCTTATGGACAAATGTCTCAGTAGTGGTGTGCAAATGTCCTAGTAGTGGCACACAAATGGGCCAATCATGAATCAAAAAGGTTTTTAAAAATGGATCAACTATTGGTACATAAATGGTCCACTAATTGTATATATAAAATTATTTAAGTTCAAATGGATATTGGGAGGTCACTATGAAAACAAGAGTCTTGTACAGGAGGAGTCCCTGACTTATACAAAGGAATAAGATAAATTATGAAGTAGTAATGTAGTTGACTTTAGAGCACAAACAAAAGTTGTGTCACAATGTATAATAGCTAGTAATGATGAACGATTCAATTAATAATTTATATTTTTTCAAATATGTTTGTTTTCAAAAATTACAAGAAATGGAAAATGTATCTAACAACATATCATAGGTCCTAATCAAATGAAGGTGGCTGCAAGAAGTTGAGTCCCACTTTTGGGCAAAAAGTGGAAGTATTTTCCCTTTTTTTTGAATTTTATGTCAATTGATGTCAACATTTGAGGCACCTTGAGATTCAATCTTGCAAAACTTCAGTAATAGAAAATTTAGTGCTTGGAGTCTACTTTTCAAATATCTAATTTATTTCAATACACATATGGTAAAAAATTCCTTTTAGTAGGAATGTTTAAAACCCACTTTTTTAAAATATCTATTTCATAACCATACCACACATGTACAACCACCATATTTTGACCTAAATTACTGATTTTTTGTGAGTCCTTTTGGGGAAAGATGCCTAAAATGCCAAAGATTGATAAGCATATTTTTTCTCATTTTTTTATTAAATATTTTTTTATTAATTTTTAATTGACTCTAGTAAACTATATTTTGAAAACCTCAGGTGTACGAACACCATAAATTGATGAAAATTTTCCATTTTTCAAAATTGTTATTTTTTATCTTCAAGATACCTATATGTAGATTGATTTCATATAATTTATTTTCAAAAAAAGCTAAAACAAAAAATTTATTAAAATTTTAGTGAACCTGACTATTTTACATTTAGGTACCACTATTGATTAATAAATAATGAAAAATAGTAAAAATAACCACATCGCTATGAAAAATTTACATTTTTAAAATTAGGATACTGAGAGCTCTAATGGGTTTTCATTTCATCAAAAAATACAATAAAAAAGGCCCTCAATAAATTATAGCAAGGCAAAAATTTGGCATTCCAGTGCCTTGGCCATTATTTTGGAGGTCCAAGCATAGGCTTGGTCCCGCCAAGCCTATTCCAAACTAAAAACTCGGGCAGAGGTATGTTTACCACTCCAAGTTTTATAAAACAGGTTTGTGTTATTTAAAATTCAAAAAACGTGGCCTTGTTTCTTAAATACAATAAATCAGTGTGTAAAAATGTTTTTCTACTCATAATTTTTTTTAAACAAATTGAAAACAGGCACCCATTTTTCTAAAAATAGGTATCCATTTTTTGAATTTCGAATCAGATGTCCAAACCTAAAGCATGTACCCATTTTTTTCAAAATGGGTGCCCGTTTTTAGTGTGATTTTCTAATTTGGACATAAGACTTCCGCCGAATTGGGACCCAACTTCTTGCACTTACCCATGAATAAGTTAGGATATTTAATTGATTGGAAAATATATTTATTGACAAATAAAACTTCACTCCTCAATGCCATAACAAGTATCAATCATGCCAATTGGTACAAGCAATACAATCATGACTCATCCAAGAAAATCAACAAGGACATATAAAAATATCAGATAGCTTTGTGATCACTCATGTGATCACATCTAGATAGCATGAGTATCCATTTATTCATTGTAATTGATTACATGTAGTCAAGGAATTTGTTACTCTTGGAGAATTTTGTTCTCTTTTCAATGAAGCTAACCATGAAAAAAAAAGAATCCTTACAACATAATCAATAAAGAAATCTTTATGACAGAGATAAGGACATAAAATAATGATAATAAAATAAGAATTTTCAAGCAACATTTCATGTCAAAGAATGGCAATTTAAAATCCATGCAGTTTGTAATCTTGATTAGGTTATAATTAAACAACTTAACAATAAGAAGAAATGAGACTTGTTTCCTGATTAATATTTTAAGCAACAAGAAATATTCATAAATTATGTAGTAAATTTTAACAATAAAAATACCTTCCTTATCAACTCAACAAGGTATATATAAAATTGCTTGGGATAATCATGATGCAAAACATGCAAGCACAATAAAACATAGGATACAAGCTATCCAAAATATCATAAAAGTGGTCCTCTTCAAGAGAAAATTTATTGTGTTTCTTTAGAAAATGTATCTTTCACAACAACCTTCCATTTAATACTTGGATGTGTACAAGCATCCACAAATTTGGCAATCTAGCTGAAAATGTGAATCAAAAACCTTATTGTTTATCTAAAAAAGTACATCAATTAGACCATCGAAAAATTAAAAGTAAATTCCTCTAAAGAGGTCACAATAATTCTTTGTTCATTTTAAATTACAACTTTTGTTAGAGCATTTCACCCCATAAATTATGAACACATAAAATACTAAATATATGAACAATAAACCAATACAACACAATGCACAAAATATCTCAGGATATTTTTGATATGAAAACTCAAGAGGATTCCCCTCTTAGTAAACTTGGAATACACATGAAAATATGTCCCTTTTGTTCCTTGTTGGTGTAATTAAATATTACTAATTATGCTTTACTTAAGTTTACTTAGGATAATGCATTTTCATATTAATTGTCATTGAGACACCTAGGAGTTTGCATCTCACTAAAAGCACATGGTGTAGGAGAATTTCCACTTTAGGTGTGAGATCCACCCTTAGTGCTCTTATCACATTATCATCCTCTCATTGTTGCACATACATTGATGTACAATGGAAGATGATCCACCTTTTGTGGACATGCAATTACACCTTGTTTAGTTGATGGGTTATCATTTGCATCTCGCCTAGTTATCATGCATTGCCTATATATTCAAGCACATCTACATTTTATTTAATTGATTTTGTATCTATTTCATTATTGATCATTATTGAATCATTCAATTCATCATATCATATTTCTCTCTCTTGTGCTATCAATTCAGCTTCTAGATCTTGGCATTTTCATTATTTTCCTAAGATAAATTCTTACATGGTATCTGGGCCATAGAAGTGTCATTGTATAGCCTATTTGGAGAGAATTTTGTTGCAGGTCAAAATTGGATCTTGTTCGTACAAATTAGAGGTTGGCATCACATTGAAAAGGTCCAAAAACTCTTAAATGGAATTTATTTTCATCCAAATCAGACATCTGAAGCCAAATCTAGAGTCATTTGAATTTTCAAGGTGTAATGGCGGCAATTCAGAAAAAATAATTTCAAAGACAATTTTCAAACAATGATATCTCTGTCATTTAGACTCCCTTTTTCAAGATTTTTTTTTTGTTTTGGGGTAGAATTTCTCGATTGACAGAATATTATAGGTGGTTTCTGATCTTTGTTCATGATGTTTTCTGAAAGTTGCAAATCCCAATTTTTACAACTTTAGACACTTCATTCAGGCTCATATGGACACATTTTCAGGTGCTATTTTTTTTAAAGTTCATCATTTTGTGTCTACTTTCAAGATCTAGTATTAGTTTCGATAAATTTTGAGTAGATATAGTACTTTCAACATTTGGTCTATTTTGGCCTATTTTTTGCACTTGTAATTTGTCATATCCTTGAGAGATCTTATGTCTTCTTTTGTTTAGTCTTCTATAGCTTCATATTCTTTGTTATAAACATCAAAATCAAAAGTCCACTTTCATCCATTTTGGCAAGTGGTAATTGTACACGCACTATATATAAAGTGCCAAAATCATCTATTTTAGGGGGGTTCTTTTATTCATTACATTTTGGAGGCTGCATTGATTTTTTGATCTCATTTTTTCATGTGAGAAGTGCATCATGGATGGTTTAATTAAGTTGACAAGAGAAAACTATAAGCAATGAAGTGAATTAGTTCTTTCTCATCATAGTGAGTATAACATGTTGCCCTATTTGTATGAGTATAGACCTACTAGTACTTCTTTTGATATGAACTCTTACACAAAAGTTCTTAATGTTATCTATTGGAATATGGATATGTATGTTATGGATTCCCTTGATGAATACAAAGATAAGACAAAGACTATTCCTGGTCTTTGGACTATTCTTTGGGAAATGTATGTAGATCCTCATGTTCCACCACTCCCAAAAGGTCTAGAACCTCTAGTTGCAACTCCTTCTCCTCCTATTGAGATCACATTTATTACTTCTCTTGATGATGCTTTCCTTCCTATAGCCATTAGCTCTTGTGATTTAGTGCATCAGGCTATTCCTTGTCTTCCAATTATAGTTTTGTGGAATGAATACTTGGCAGACATTACAGGTTTGTTTGTGGCATCCTACATTACTGATATGGGAGACATCATTAATGATATTCATCTTCTCTTTGTTGGGGATGCTCCTTCTTAAGTTGTTACGAGGGAAAAATTTGACACTCATCTTTAATCTCCACTTGATCCTTCTTTCAATTTTGACATGATTGTGGATCGTTTGATACAGCATTTGGAGGAGGTCTCTTTAACTTCAGAGAAGATATTTGAGTCTTTGGAGATTAATTTTCATGATTCTCAAACTTCACTTGAGATGTCACATTGCATGGTTCAGGTTGATCATACTCATGTGTCAGAGATCTCTATTCAATTTCCTGAGACATCATCCATTTTGAGGATTCTTCCTAGAGATTGGGGAGGATTCTTTGATACACCTATGGCACCATTTCTTCCTAAAGGGAAGAACATCATTCAATTTTCTTGGTGTAGTTTGTACATTGATCCATGTGCACCTATCATGGGTATACATTCTACATTAAGTGGGAGCTTCTTTTCTTCTCTTCCTACTTCTTCATTTGAAGAGACATCTTTGTTCTTGGAGTTTGATCCAAATTCTTACATGGATCAGTTACCATTGGTTCCTTGTTTGTCACCTTCTATTGGGTATCTTCCTAATTGGTTACTGAAATATTCATCAACCAAGCACATGGACACACATAGGCATACTTTAGAGACATCATACTTCATTTGGATTCCCCTTCCTTCTTCCTATCCACAATGGGAAGCCTTCTTTCATCTATACTTGGTGTATCTTCTTCCCAAGGGGAGAAATGTTGTTTGTAGGCATTGGACTATGTTTTTTCTTCAAGAACTCACCCTCCTTGGAGGAGATTGTTCATTATGGGGGGTATATCATGTCTCCTTGTTTCCTTTCATTGGGGGTATTGGGTGAACCCCCAATAGTGGGTTACACTTTTTTTCCTGAATAGACACTCAACTCTACATTTTGAAAAAAACTTTCAGATTAGGATGCATCTTGTGTTTTAAAAGTTTGAAATCAGAAGATGAAGTAAATTAGAGTCTTTTAGGATATTTTTGTGTAGATTTTAAATATATTTTTTAATTTATTTAAATGGTTTTTTCTTTCTCCCACCAAAACTGGTATGTTACAGAAAATGTCATTTTCAAACAGTTACATTATTTTCTTAGAGCCTAACTTTTTTTCTAAAATAGATATCAATGTGCTTCTTTCAAATTTAGTTTTATAACATCCATACGGAGGGAATGCAATTTTTTTGACAACATTATCATGGTTAATGAATATTTTATTAATGTTTGAAGTTGACTAAACTGTAATTTTGACATACCTTGACTACATAGCTTATAGCTTGTCGTGTATTTGTCCAATTTTTTTTAAAATTTTTTTTATAGAAAGAGAACTTCAATACCTAGGGCATAGATATTTTTTAGAATTTTTTTTCTCTCATTTACTTAAGCGCCAAACAAAGAGGTAGACATATAGTGAAATATCTATGTTTAGTAAAACTAAAAATATAAATTCAAATAATAAAAGTAATATATATATATTAACATTGTGCTCTTCTTTTTGGCCTTGTTTTGTTTTTCTTTATGTTTTCTTGTTCGACCCTGTTGTGGCATGTTCATTGCTACTCTGAACTATTTTACTATGCTTGGTTTTCATGCCTTTCTTTTGATCAAATACTGTTGTGGGTTTCAAGATCCCTGTAAAACCTATTTTACTTAATCAAAAATATTGTACAATAATTGGAAAGATTTTTCTTAGTAGTACCTTAATACATAGATATGTTTGTCAAATAGATTCATTTGATCTTCCAAAAGATAAAGTCAAAGGGATTTTTTTTCATCATTTTAATAGGTGCGAAAGAGACTCCATTGTAGGTATGAATGAGGAGTATAGATGTTATATCAATGTTTTTTTATCTAAGGGGGTTTGAGCGAACCATTTTTAATTAATTCCTTCAAATGGAACCTCCCAAGGCTTAAATCATCATATTTTATTAAAAATGTGTTATTTTAGCAAAAATCAGCATGTCTAAAAAAGTGTAACCCACTATTGTGGGGTCACCCTATTCTTGCTTGTATATTCATCATGTATGTTATTATGTTCAGGTCTTGATTACTCCATACATCCTTGCATCTTGTTTTTTATCTCTCTTTATGGGGGAGGGTTTTCCCATGAGGTTTTCCCTCTCTCTCCACTTTATAAGAGATTGCATTGCATATCTTTTGCACTTGCATTTTGTACATGAGTACCTAACATGGCTTAGTAGCCAGGACCCATATTGCATTGTGAGCTTAAGTGCATTCCCCTAAGTTGCATTTAAGGGGGGGTGTTAGTGTAATTAAATATTACTAATTATACTTTACTTAAGTTCACTTAGGATAATACATTTTCATATTAGTTTTAATTGAGACACCTAGGAGTTTGCATCTCACTTTAGCACATGGTGAAGGAGAATTTCCACTTTAGATGTGAGATCCACCCTTAGTGCTCTTATCACTTTATCATCCTCTCATTTTTGCACATGTTGCACATACTTTTATGTATAATAGAGGATGAGAAACCTTTGGTGGACATGTGATTACACCTTATCTAGTTGATAGGTTATCATTTGCATCTCTCCTAGTTATCATGCATTGCATATATATTTAGGTACATCTACATTGTATTAAATTAATTTTATATCTATTTTATTATTGATCATTATTGAATCATTCAATTGATCATATCATATTTATCTCTCTTGTGCTCGCAATTGAGCTTCTAGATCTTGGCATTTTCATTCTTTTCCTTAAGAAAATTCTTACATGGTATCATAGCGATATCAAAATTCTTACATTCCCACTATAGGAAAAGAAATAAACTTAAGCGCCAATCACCCAAAGCATTCTCATCATAGTCTTGCACTAGTTCCTATCTAATATTTCTTATTATATGGGAAAATAGAAAGAAAAGAGACATGAAAGTTAAAACTTTATCATGTTAAATGCTAGTTCACATAACTACCAATCCCTACTAGACCTTACAAATCAAAATTCTAGGCCAACATATAAGCTGTTCAATCTGAAACAGTAAGAGAAACATGTTTTATGTAATATAAGATTATAATAATTTAATAAATAAAGGGGTAGCTGCAACAATTTGGATTTTCATTTTGTTGTGAATTAAACTTCAATGACAAGTATATGTTTTTGTTGTTCCCTAGAGTTATTTAAGATGGATGAACATATTAATGTGTGGGCCATGCTATTTTTCTTGAGATGGGGGTTCTTATAATCCTACCATCATTGGATGCATATTTTCATATCTAGTTTCTAATTAGTGCAATCAGCTTCAAAACAACACTTTGGCATTCTCTCCCAACTGTGAACTCGTAAAAACCATTTTCCCTAGTAACTAACAACATTAAATTTCATTTTTTAGGCCAAATATATGTGTAAATGCTTGTAATTAAATACCAACCACAATCTAAAGGTGAACTCAATAACCCATGGCATAATGAGAATAACCAAATTAGTTTAAAGTTGGTCCAAGAAGCCCATTGTTCAAATTGGTTGAGTCTAATCTATTCTTCATGCATGTCTCCAAAAAAAAAAATTCACTACAACTTATTAAATTTTACTGAATTTGAGACACGGGTCTATACTAGATAAAGGTGGGTTCCTGTGAGTCTATAAAGGAAGGATTCAAACCACTAGTGATATTATAGTTGATAGGAATCACATGCAAGGTACCTGGTGAATATTGAGAGGTTTTATGATGCCTGGTATTAGTTACTGTCCTAATTTAGTGAATCTTGTCTAATACTAAAGAAATGTGGTCTAAGTAATGTATATGCAGATAAGTGACATATGAATAACCAACAGGTTAGTTGAGCTATCTTTCAAAATATAAGAATTCATAAGATTGGAAGAAAGGGATGAACATCGTATTATTTGCTAAAACAATTTGAACTTTGTATGATACAGCCAAATTAGTGATCAAATAGAAAGATGTAAAAAGTCTAATAATTTGTGAGATGAAATATTTCATCTAAAAGAAATAAATTTGGAAAAGATAATCACTATATATTAATGTTTCAAAATAATTTAAGCTACAATATGCGAAGTCTTTTTCAAGTTCTCAAGACCAGGGTATTCATTAAATGTTTGAGAGGACATTAAAATCAGATCTATTTTTGAATACAAAATTGACATAAAATCATGTCAAAGTCTAGCATATGTTAATGTAACCATAAATGTTGGTTACATATACAATGAACAATACAATTTTCTTAGTTTCTTCCATTACAAAATTCTCAACCATATATAACTTGGGGGAGCTTAAGCATAGTGATCACCAAATTGTTTATTTGAAAACATCAACCAAAAAATAGTGAAACCCAAATATGCTTTTAAAATAGCATATTATTTTTCTGATAACTTGCATCCACTTTTGAGAGGCCTAATGAATCTACAATTTACAAAGACTAGGTTTGTAGATTAAAAAGTGAGAAAACATAATAGTAAAATCATGGCTTTTCACAATTATTTAAAATATAAATGAGGCTTTCGAGATCTAACATTGATTTTTTTGCAATAGAAATTATGTTATTGTTCATCGCAATTGTGATGTTCTTAGAATTTTCAAATGTTTAGATCATGTAGATAACTATAGACATGTCTTTTTGTAGTTTTCAAATGGTACTTTTGCAAGTTGTGGAAAAGGTTTCTCAAGGAGTTTGTTGTGCATCTTACAATCCAAAATGTCATCTTCAATTTATATTATGCATTGGAAAAAGGGCTTGTATATGAAGGTGGTTTGTTTTGCACAGGTGATGCATTGTACATTGTTGGCAGTTGAGGGCTATGCCATTGAGGTTTTTTGGTGACATAAGGTTAATAGGAGTTGGTATGGTGCTAGGTAAGCATATTTCAGTTTCAATGTGCCAATCACCTATAATTCAAGTGAAGGTTCAAGTATGGATTCAAAATTTTCATTGTGTTTTCATTTAATTGTGGATGTATTTTGAAGATTCATGGTTTTTTGTCTTACCTGATTATTGGAAGAAATAAGATTTTGGAGGGTGGCCCTTGTATAGTTTTCATTGAGGTTGTCAATGGAAGTGATGATACAACTCATTCTGCTCAATCACTAAGATACTTGTTTGAGAAATGGAGATTCATGTTTATTGTGCAAGTACTTAAATTTCAAACATGATGTGGAATGGTTCAAAGAGAAAATTCAAGGTTTCTGTGATGAAATACTAATCACAACTTATAGTTTAGCAGCTCTCTTTGTGTTTGGTTTCATTTCTAATTGTTTTGTTTGGTTTAACAATATAGCTTATCCAAGTAAATTTGATGAAGGGTACTCCCCTTAATAACACAAACACATAATAGAAACAAAGAAACAACAACAATTTGCAAGAACAGACAATGGGCTTCTTATTATCTCCACAAGTGTGGAATTCCAAATTTTAGAATTACAATATGCAAAGCCACATGGGCATTCCCCTTACAATATTCTATAGGAGAAAGCCTCGAATCAATACCCAGATCTACCCAGAATTGCCTAAGACAACACTATGGGCCTTCTTTATATAGGCAATTTCCACCACCGAGAAGGTTCCAGAAATTTAGCCCATAGGGCTGACCAAAATTAGAAATATTTTATTTTTCAATTTATTACATCAAATTTGGCTCAAAATAACTTTTGAAACTTGAACATAAATTTTGAAGGAAAATTATTTTTTGCCATTTCAAGTGACCCAACTTCCGAAGACCATAAGTCATCGCTAATCGCTCTGATTGACTATTATAACCCCCAATTTGAAAAGGCCACAGAGCACTCTATAGGCTTGAATCACTCAAGTACCCATCACTCAAATTTTTGACCTCATCCGGGGCCTCTAAAGCCTTCAAAACTGAGTTCAATGTTTTTGTACCCTGCTACCAATACCGAAAATCTTCAATATCTCCAAAGCTAGACTTGATCTATCAATGAAACTTTACTGATAGGATAATATGACTGAGATGAACCTCCACATGTGAAATCAAAACATTCTAAGATCATATGACCAAGTTACTAAAAATAGAAAGTTTCCATAAATAGCAGCTTTACGCAAGATAGCCCTTATTGAATACAAAAACAAAAATATTTTTGGGTGATGCAAGATTTCTCTTACACCCAGGATGCTTCTACATTAGACGCTCAATGTAATTTGAGAAGTGACCCTATCACGAATCAGGTGTGCAGAGGAAAACCAAGACAGTTAACCTCCTCCTTTCCTAGCCATGATGAATCTTCAATAGGTCATTCTTTCCACTTGACTAGATATTCTTCATATGTCTTGTTCCTTGTGCTTCTACCAACATGACTGTCTAGTATGTCTTCAATCTCCTTGGTATCTAAACTAGTTGCTAGAATACTCTATTGTGCCACTGTGATCTCATCTTCAACACTTCCTTCATGATACTTTGTCAAATCTAAAATGTTAAAAACTGGTGAAATATTCAGCTCACTAGGCAATTCTACTTCATATGCATTTCCTAAATCATGCTTCTTCAGTATCTTACATGGCCCAAACTTCTTCATTTTCAACTTGTTATATGTACCAACTAGAAATCTTTCCTTCTACAAATGAACCATGACTTCATCTCCAACCTAAAATTCCTTATGCCTCGTTTTCTCATCTACCTTAGCCTTATACTATGCATTCATCTTGGTAATGTGCTTCCTCTCCTCCTCATGGATGTTCTTCAAATGTTCTGCAAAATCCTTGGCTTCAACACTACTTATTTCTCCTTTATCTATCTTTCTCAACTCAGATGCATTTCTTGGACTACTCCCATATACAATCTAGAATGGTGATTTACCAGTGCTCCTGTTGACAGAATTATTGTATGCAAATTCGGCTTGTTGTAAAATCAAATCCCATCCTGTTCGCTTATCTCCAACCAAACATCTCAACAAATTTCCCAAACTCCTATTCACCACCTTTGTCTATCCATCAGTCTGTGGATGATGTGATGAACTCAACTTCAAATCTATCTTCAACTTCTTCCATAATGTACGCCAAAAATATCCAACAAACTTAGTGTCGCTATTTGAAACTATACTCTTTGGCAAGCCATGTACTCTCACCACTTCTCTGAAAAATAACTCTGCTACATGAACAACATCATTAGTCTTCTTGCAAGGAATGAAATGTGCCATCTTCCAAAATCTGTCAACCACCACAAAAATTGAATCATCTCCCCGCTGAGTCCTCGATAAACCAAGAACAAAGTCCATGTTGATATCCTCCTAAGGCTTCTCTGGTATAGGTAATGGCTGATAGAACCCAGTATTCTGCTTCACTCCTTTCGCCATTTGACATACTTTGCAACTCTATACAAACTTCTTCACATCTTGCTGCAACTGTGGCCAATAATAATTCTCACTAACCAAACCAAGGGTTTTATCACAACCAAAATGTCTAGCCAATCCTCTGTTATGTTTCTCCTTGATGAGATTCTCCCTCATAGAGCTTCATGGAATGCACAACTGACTCCCTCTGAATAGCATATCATCCTGGATGATGAAATCCATCCATTTCATCCTGTCTAGAGTAACAGGTTCTATACAAGCTTTCCAAGCTTCTCTAAAATCAAGATCCTTTGGATACAAATTCTTCAGTTCCTTGAACCCAACCACTTCAAACTCCATTTCTATTAGCAATAGTTTCCTTCTACTAAGAGCATCTGCAACCCTATTATACTTCCCACTCCTGTGTTTCAAAACAAATGTATAACTGTACAAAAACTCAACCCATTTCAAATGCCTCTGATTCAACTTTCCTTGACTACTCAAATATTGCAAAGCTTGATGATCAGTATACAAAACAAACTCCTTAGGAATCAGATAGTGTCTCCACTTATTCAATGCCTGAACTATAGCACAAAATTCCTGATCATAAACAAAATATTTTCTCTTGGCATCATTCAACTTCTCACTGAAATAAGCAATAGGTTTACCTTCTTGGCTCATAATAGCTCCTATTGCAGTACCACTAGCATCATAGTCTACTTGAAACACCTTATTAAAATCTGGAAGTGCTAAAATAGGTTGTTCTGTAACTTTCTATTTCAACAGTTTAAAACTCTTATCTGCCCCATTAGTCCACTTGAACTCTTTTCTATCCCCTCTCATTGTTTTAGTCAAGGGTCCACAAATACTGCTAAAATTTCTGATAAAATTTCTATAAAAGCTATCCAAACCATGAAAAGATCTTACCTCAGTAGCACTCCTTGGAGTAGGCCATTCAAGGATAGCCTGTACCTTCTCTGGGTCCATTTTTAGACCTTCTACTGAAACTACAAATCCCAAATACACTAACTCTTTCTTCACAAAATTGCACTTCTTCAAATTAATCAGCAATTTCTCATCTCTTAACCTCTCAAACACCATACGAATATGCATCATATGCTCTTCCAATGTCTTACTAAAGATCAAAATATCATTTAGGTACACAATGACAAACTTATGCAAAAATTCTTTCAGAACCTCATTCTTGAGCCGCATGAAAGTGCTCGGTGCATTGGTTAGCCCAAAAGACATGACTAACCACTGATACAGTCCTTCCTTTGTCTTGAAGGTAGTCTTCCATTCATCTCCTTCTTTGATCTGAATCTGGTGATATCCACTCTTTAGATCTATCTTTGAGAAATACACATCTCCACTCAAACAATCCATAATATCATCCATTCGTGGCAATGGAAACCTATACTTGACTGTGATCTTATTTATTTCTCTGAAATTTGTACACATCCTCCATTCAACATTCTTCTTTGGTGCTAATACTATTGGTATGGCACATGGACTCAGGCTCTCCTGAATCAATCCCTTCTGTAACAACTCATGTACTTGTCTGTTCAACTCTTCACTTTCTACTGGTGTCATTCTGTGTGCTACCTTGTTTGGAAAACTAGATCCTGGAATCAAATCCATCTGATGACTGATCTTCCTTAGTAGTGGTAACCCATCAGGTACATTATCAAATACAATATCCTGAAACTCATTCAATAAATCTACAACCTCTATAGGTACATCCTCTACTTCCTCTTTATCTGATTTTTGAATTAAAGAAAAACACACATGCTCATGCCTCATACCATCTAAGAATTTTCTTCCATCAACAAAAGTTATTCTCTCATTACCACATACCTTTTCTTTGGTCTCCTTCAATGGCTTTAGCTTATGTCACACTCCATCCCTTGTCAAGGAATAGGTATTCACATGACCATCATGTACAATACATCTGTCAAACTGCCACGGCCTATCCAACAACATGGGACATGCATCCATAGGTATGATATCACATAGTACCTCATCATGGTGCCCACCAATCTTGAACTTTACTAGGCAATGTTCACTAACCATGACCTTGTGGTCATCCTGTACCCAGGCAATCCGATATGGATGTGGGTGTTTCTATCTCTTGAGCTTCAACTTTGTCACCATCTCTTCTGACACCAAATTGTCAGTGCTTCCACTATCAATAATCAAATCAAAACATTTACCCTCACACTTGCATCTAGTGCGAAAGAGACTCCTCCTTTGTTTAGGTTCATTCTCACCACTTGGAAGGACTCTTCTATTAATCAGCATTTCTCCTCTTTCAGCATCTTTAGAATTTGATGATTTGGCATCTTCATCTACATGTGCAACTCTAGCTTGGCCTTAATTCCTCCTATTTGTTCTTCCTTGACATTGAGGACATTCAAATGCCCTATGACCTTCTTCTCCATAATGAAAACATGTTCCACGGAAGCCTCCTCTTCCTGAACCTTGTCCTCTTGCTCTTCCTCTCTGATCTCTATTGTTCTGATCTTGGAAATGATTGGAATTATTTCCTCTATGATTTTGACTATTACTAGCTTCATCCTTCTTTTTCAGATCTTCATTTCGGCCTCCATATGACCATCCACCCGATTGTCCACCATGACCTCTTCCATTTTGTCTGCTCTCAAACTTCTTGTTCAGCTTTTTCTCTACTTTTAGGACAAACTGGTATGCCTCTTCAATACTATTCATTCAAACTAGATCCAGCTCCTCCTGAATGCTTGGCCTCAACCCCTTAAGGTAATGAGAAACTTTCTCCTTATCAACTTCCACATGGCCTATTCTGATGAGGATTCAATAGAAATCCTGTGTATACTCCTGAACAGATCATCCCGCTTGCTTCAAACTTTTCATTTTCTTCAGTAGGTCAAGCTCTTAATCAACAGGGATGAACTGTCACTTCAATTTATCCACCATACAATCCCATCTTATGATTTTATCTTTCCCTCTTCTATTTCACTCCAATTGAATCTCTTGCCACCAGATCTTTACATGACCTTTCCATCTGGCCTTCGCAAATTTGACCCTATCAGGATCCTCAATATCTTCATACTCAAAATATTCTTCACATTCAGTGATCCAATCAATCAACTCCTCTAGGTTAAGATTTCTAAAAAATGTCAGAACCTCTATCTTAGGTCTTTTTCTGATCTTGGAAATGGCCCGAAAAATTCTTTCTTCCTCCGGGTTCACAACTTTGACTTCTCCTTCTAGATCTTCTTCTTTGGCTTCATCCTCACTTTCGTCTCTGACATTAAGATTCATTCCTCTGTAAATATCTTCTTGCAATGCTCACACTTGTCTCTGGAGTGCTCTAACCTTAGGTGTTACAACACCAGCTCTTCCACCATGTTCCCTTCATGGAGGCATTTTTGTGGTGCGCGCTGAAACCCTAACCACAGTCTTGGTGTAAACTACCTCACAGTCGATGATATGTTTACAAAGAAACCCTAACCCATAGTCCTAGTGCAAACTGCCTCACAATTGGTGATCTGTTTACACACTTAGGAACTCCTACTCTGATACCACTTGATGAAGGGTGCTCCCCTTAATACCACAAACACATAACAGAAATAGAGAAACAACAACAATTTGCAAGAACAAAAAATGGGCTTCTTATTATCTCCACAAGTGTGGTATTCCAAATTTTAGAATTATAATATACAAAGCCACATGGGCATTCCCCTTACAATATTTTGTAGGACAAAGCCTCGAATCAATACACAGATCTACCCAGAACTGCCTAAGACAACACTACGGGCCTTCTTTATATAGGCAATTTCCACTGCCGAGAAGGTTCCAAAAAATTAGCCCATAGGGCCGACCAAACTTAGAAATATTTTATTTTTCAATTTATTACATCAAAGTCAGCTCAAAATAAATTTTGAAACTCGAAAATAAATTTTGAAGGAAAATTATTTTCTGCCATTTTAGGTGACCCAACTTCTGAAGACCATAAGTCATCGCCAGTTGCTCCAATTAACTATTATAGCCCCAATTCAAAAAGGCCACGAAGTGCTCTATGGGCTTGACTCGTGCAAGCGCCCGTCACTCAAATTTTTGTGTTCATTCAGGGCCTCTAAAGCCTTCAAAACTAAGTTCAAAGTTTCTGTACCCTATGGCCAATACCAAAAATCTTCAATATCTCCAAAGCTAGACTTGATCTATGAATGAAACTTTACTAGCAGGCTGATACGACTGAGATGAACCTCCACATGTGAAATCAACACATATTGGGATCATATGACCAACTTACTAAAAATAGAAAGTTTCCATAAATAGCAGTTCTACACAAGATAGCCCTTATTGAATACAAAAACAAAAATATTTTTGGGTGATGCAAGAATACTCTTACACCCAAGATGCTCATGCATCAGAATTCTATGGACCTACTAGCCCAAAAGCCTCTCAAGCACAAGCATTTACTTTTCTAGTTAGAGATCAGCATCTTCGAACTAGTGTAGGGTCTGCCCAAGGGCCCTCTTGTTTAGGTAAATATCTTATGCATTCTCCTACTAGAGAAATTATTTTTTTAGGGGCAATGATGCATTTTTGGGATCTCCGTGCTCCATGGTTGGAACCTCTAAGAGGTCCTAATGTTTAGACCTAAGTAATTTGAAAAAAGATATACAACCTTGGAAAGAATGATGTTCAACAAAATATATGACTCATGCTCCTTTAGGTTCTTTAAATTCAGTGGGTGGTGTAGCTACCGAGATTAATGTGGTCAAAAGGATTCATGACATGTTAATCCCTAGTAAGTTTCTTCACTTTGCATCGAATTAAACCACATGCTCTACCGCTTGTGCGGGCCCCCATCAATTCCTTTGAGTTTCATTCTTGTAAACGTACTTCCCAAATGGGATACTTAATGTGTCAGCTACAGTACTATACAAATCAATGGTGTTGATTTAATGATGTTTTACCCCATTGGTCTACTATAGAAAATATTCTTTAGTAGGAGTAATGGTGTTCATGTTGATGAAAGGATTCATTGCAATGTTGTATAAGCATTAGCATGGTAGCCTTGCACTATGACTTGCAAACAAAAGAATAGTGTTAGTCAATATAAAAAGGAATTGTATTATGTAAAAAACATAAAATTTGGTTTGATATATTGTGGGAATGGCTTACACAAGATGTGTCTAATATGGATTATACATCTTTGACATGGAGATGACATTCATTTGGTGTTTGGTTGTGTGTTACGACTATGATTCCCAATGCTCCAATTGATTAGTTTCTTGGAGAGTGGATAAGTTGACATATAGTTGTGTTTGACATTATCTTGTTTTTCTTGTAGACTTTATAAATGCTTTGAATTTTTGTCTCTTCAATAAGATAGAAGCAATAATCAACATCACCTCTTTCATATCGCATTATTTTCTTCATTGCAAAATTTATTATTATGGAGACACTTGCATGAGGAAAGCATTGGGTAAGAAATGTATCATTTAATTGGTTGGTGATTTTTTTTTAATATTCATTTGGCCATGTGTGTCCACAAGACCAACATGCACTATATGTGCTTTTCTTGGGCTTCCAGGGTTTTTGGCATAAGAAAGACCATAATTCAAAAGTACATCACCTTCAAAGGTAGTGGTAGAATGTGTTTTATAGATTTTAATTATGTTGGATGTGTGGTTTTCTTGTAGCTTCAATTTGTGATGAAGTGAAATTTTTTATTTAAGATAATGTAATAATGTGAGAGATAATAGAAATAGTGTATAAGTCTAAAATAATTTTTAATTTTTTCTTGTTGCCTATCATCAAATTTGTTGTCATCTTCTAAGGGGTTTTCTTGTAGAGTGGAGGATGTGAATAAAGCTCTTAAAAATGCATAACAAAATTTAGTACAACAATTGAATATAGAAGAAAAAAAACTTGTAAATGTGTTTGTATGTCTAGAAAGCGAAGAAATGTGAGCAAGAAGAGATGATGGCAATACCTTTTTGTGATTTTTATCACTTTCTTCTCTGTCGAGTTGGTAGACATTGGACGCTTGATGTGGTTTGGAGTAAAACCTTTTTTGTGTGGCTCTTTGGCATTGGGCTTGGTTTTGTTATCTGGTGCACTTTTTTTCTGGCTCCATTTTTTATGGTGCAATATGTTTGGCTTGAAATAAATTAAAATGCTAAAATGGTTGTAAATATTTTTTTTATAGGAAAAGTAGGATTGCATTAATGCATTTTTTTCCAATGTGGATAAAAACATTGTTTAATAGAAAATCCATAGTGGTAACATAAAACTTCAATAGGCTAAGAAATTTACACAGACATGCTACAACCAAGAATATGCAAGACTTGGTTGCTAATAACCTAAATAGTTTTTCAAGACTAATAATCTAAATAGTTTTTCAAGACTTGGTTGCTCAAAAAAAAAAGAACCTAACTTCTTTCTACTCAAGACTTATGTAAATGTAAAAGTACTAAAAAAATATGATTATGAATATGGATAATTTTGGTAAATGGCTTCTCTTGTAAGGGCTCACAATTTTTTTCCATAGAGAAATTCTCATTTGGAGGGCTGACATGAGTAAGTAATATGAGCAATATTGTAGGCTCTAATATAACTATAGCCAATGCTAACTAGATTATGGGGTTAAACCATCTTGGGATATCATTGGTCTACATGAACTACATTGTGGATGGTGTTAATCCTCCTCACCATCATCCAAGAGCAACTAAAATCTTAGTTTTACTGAAAGGGTGGCTTCTAGTGGGGTTCATCAATAGAACAAATAACTTTCACACCAAGTGTTCAAGAAAGGAGATGTGTTTTTGTTTCCCAAGAGATCACTTTATTTCCAGAAAAATGTGGGGCATAGAAATACAATGGTTATCATAGTGTTAGCAGCTAGAATCCAAGAGTTTAGGTGATTGTAAATTCTCTATTTGTAGAAAATCCTTCTATTCCAACTAGTGTATTTACCAAGGCCTTTCACAATGATAAATCACTTGTCGATTTCATTCAAGGAAAATTCATGTAATATAGTTTCCTATTAGAATTCCTTATTCATCATTCCTCATTCTTAATAAATGGAAGAGGTCAACAAGTAGCCTAACAAAATAAGAATAGTGATCATTACTTTTTTTCTCCAACAATTTGGTTTCAACATAGGAGTCCTATTTTATGAGCTTGCAGTGATTTATGAATGTGTTTTAGGAATCTTCCTTTATTTTGAGCATGTCTTAACTTGTGTTGGTGTTAATGAGACTATTAAATTATCCAACATATTGCATAAATATCTTCCATGACATTTAAACTACAACATCTGATGATACATTACTAAAACTCTACTATTATCTTAATTAGTCAATAGGCTATTATTGGTTGGAAACTATTAGTTTTGCATCATGTCAGATGTCAAGAATGTTTCGCACTTCTTGAGAAATTTATACGTTTTGTCTTTCATCCTAATAAAATTTCTTTGTATGACATCTATGAAAGCATGTGTTGTGGTTCCACAACACGCATCAAACTTTGGCTACTTAGCCTAATGGGGACCCCCTCTTTTGGGCCTTTTAATCTTTCTAGGGTAGTTTGGGATTCTTGTATTGTGCTTAGAATAGGTGTATACACCCTAAAATGGTCGCCTAGACTTTGGGCCCCCATTTAGCAATTTATCAAATCCCTGAATCAATATTTTCAAAAATCAACATTTTCCAAATATCAATTTCCTTGATCAAATCCTATTTTATTATTTATTCGATTATTCCTTGGGCTAACCATTTTATCCTGAGTCTTTATTTAAATAAAAAGAATATTTCCTCCCTTTTTATTAAATAAAAAGCCCCCACTTTTCCTCTTATCCTAAGTTGCACAAATAAAGCATTATTCTTATTTTATAAAAAGGGAAAAAGTACTTTTTGTCTCATATGGACACAAAATTCAACTCTTATTTTCCCATTGGAGGATATTTGTGCACAAGGATCAAGCTTCCATTTTTCTCCACTGTTGATTAAGTCTTTTGCCTCTTAATCTCAATGGTCCATTTCACCTCATTTCCTATAAAAGGAGAGCTCTCTTCTTCATTTGAGACATCATGTTTTTATGCTAATGTTATGTTGTGGGTTTTCTAGGTCATTTGGAGCTCTTTGAAGACTTTCTTGCATCCAAGCTTTGAAGATCTTTGTTGCATTTCATTTAGTTTCATATTTTCTTTCATAGTTGCATGATAATGGCATTCTTAGCTTAGATTTATTTTGATGCAATAGATTAATTTCACATAGCCTAATTAGGAGGGTTGTAATCTTTGTACTTTCCTTTCATAGCATAATTTGTACTTGCATTTTCATAGAGTAATTTGCATAATAATATAGGTTGCATTGCATTGCATTCATATAGATTTAATTAGAGATATTGGCATTGTTGCCCTTGTCTTTGATTTGGAATCTCTCATTGTGTGGTTGACTAGCAAGGTCATTAGCTTAATAGCTCTAGCTGAGAGCAAATTCATAATCTTGCAACTCCATGCATAGAGAGCTATGGATCGATTTGTGAGGGCTCATTTTTGAGTTTCCTTGCATGTAAGGATTCATAGAAGTGTGGTCACATTCTCACCATACATTTTTGGCACCCACCATGGGGCAGAGTAGCTTAAATTTGTCCTTTCATTTTTGCATTTCCGTCAATTTTTTGGATTAATTTCGACTTGATTTTTAGTCTCTATTTTTTTGTCTCAGTGTATCGTACGATATTGTCTAGGTATATCACATGATAGTTCTCTGCATATGCGTGCGATACTTCATCTGATTGAAGTATCACCTGACTATTGTAAGAATTATCACTGGTGTCAGATGAAGTATCGCCTGGCTTAAGATGGAATATTGCTCAGACTTAAAATATTGCATTGTTATATAGAATTGTATCGAGCGATATTCTTGGTGTCTACAGTGTGTCACCTATACTAGCAGATAACTTTAATTTGAGTTTATTTAGTCAAGTTTGATCTTAGATAGCTTTTTGTTTCTGTTCACTGCATTTGGACAAAGCTTATTTGCATCTTTTAGTTAGATCTTGTTTCATTTCACTTAGATTTTGGGTTTTCCTAACCTCTTGTTGGTCTAACAAGTTGTTTTGTAGGTGCTCTTGCTTGAAGGAAATTACCATATTGCATGCTAAAAGGGCTACTAACTATTTTTGCAGGGCTCCACAAAAGCATAAAATACATATATATATATATATATATATATATATATATATATATATATATATATATATATATATATATATATATATATATATATATATATATATATATATATATATATATATATATATATATATATATATATATATATATATATATATATATATATATATATATATATATATATATATATATATATATATATATATATATATAATATCAAGTGCTTTTTTTTTATTTCTTTTCAAGTGTGGCAATTACTAGTTGTTCATTTTCATAGGAATCTTAATATCTTGTGGAAGGAATTTTGAGGTGGTAGGAGAAGTATGCTCTTCACCCTTGTGGTGAACTTGAAAATTTTGACCCATCTTAGGATTTTGGAAGCAAGAGAGTAATTGAACCTCTTCTTGGTGTGTTTGGGAAATACTTTGAGATAGCGGAGTATGCTCTTCACCCTTGTGGTGAAACAAAAACCTTAAACCTCATAAGTTGATCCAATTTTGTTTAGATTGTTAGAATCCTTTAGCAGGCCTACTCTTGAGCAATTAAGAGGAATGACCCAAGTGAGGACAAGCTAATACCAAGCTATTCTAACCCACTATAAACTCAAAGCTATCAAGGACACAAAACCTTGGTAGACATAACACTTGTCTTCATTTGATGTGAGTAGCTCATGGGATTGCGACCATGGGGAAAGTATTGAGCAATAATGCTTAAGGTACTCTTAAGGCTGCAAGGTCCTAGTCCTTTTTGAGGATTAAGAGGGATGTTGTGAATGGAAGCCCTTATTAAGAACCATTAGATAGAGGCCACCTATTTTAGCCGCTTAACTTCTTGGTGCAAGATTGATCCAAGTGGAACAACCTAGATCACCTTAAGATACTCACCATATGTGTTCCTTTGGTTGTGTCTTTGGCACTTCCATGACAAAGCCAACATCTATTGTGGGTAACCACTTTGTATGAGGTGAGGGAACATCAAGTTGTGGGCCAAGTTGATAAGTATTGAGCCTTGAATTTTTAGGATAGATATTGCTTGAAGTGTCTCTGATTGTGTGATACCAGTGTAAATGTTCTCAACATACAAACAATCAGTAGCATTCATAGGGTGATTTTTCAATTTTGATATCACAAGTGTTTGTCTTGGCAAGGTTTCTTTTGCCCTTTTTTTAAGTGTTTGGAGACATGTTTGATACTTTACTATTTGCAAACTTGTCAAAATCCTGCTAAATCTATGATTGAGCCTAAAATTTTCACCCTTAGACTCAAAGTTTTGAAAAATCAGACCTTAAAACATGAAAATTTGCACAATCTGGTCAAGTGTCACATAAATCAGCATTAGTGTCACCTACAGTGAGAAGGTATATCGCACGATAGTTCACTTTGAAGTCTATCGCCTGCCTTGCCTAGTGTTTATCGCCTGGCTGTTGTTAGGTATGACACCTAGTAAAAGATGAAATATCACTCGGTTATATGTGTATCGCTCTGTTAGCCTAGAGTATATCACCTGGGTAGTTTCTATTGTGTTTTCAGTTCAGTGAATTTAAGGTGTTGTTAGTTAGATTGGGTCTTTGAGTAGGTTTCTTGCTCTGTCATTAGAGACCTATCTTGGCTCTAAATCTCTAGTTTTTGCCCTCTAGGGACAACATCAATTGATTTACAAGGTCACTTTGGAGATAGTTGTCAAGTTAGAAGGTTATTCTTGGTGAAAAAGTTTATCTCTAGAATTGTTAGCTACATTCTTGGAAAATTTTAGTACTCTTATTGTCCAAATCATTTTCATTTAATCTCAATTTCAATTATATTTTGGACTAATCCAACCTCCTAGTTCAAAAGTGCAAGGGTAGTCACCCTTTGATTTGAAGCACCTCTTTGATAGTGTTGGTAAAGCCCCCTTTTGGTATTTCTATCTTTTCATTTCTTTTTGGACAATAGAGAACTTTTATTATCCTAGTTTGGTGTTGACACTTTGAGAGGTCACCCTATCATTAAGAATCTTTTTCTTTCATTTTAGTTACAACAAGGTACCAAGTCAATCAAGGGAAGTGACCCCCTATTGTCTTTAGCCAGTTACCACTAGTTAAGACTCATCAACAACACAAGGGAAAAGAACCCATTTTTTATCAATCTCCTAAGAGTGAATTTGAGGTTTTTTTTAATCCAAAAGATAATCCTAGTGAAGTGAGTACCTCTTTAGCACCTCTTTCATCAAGTATGGACATGAGTTACACTTTCACTTGACAACAAAGAGAAGCAATAAACTAGACTCTTGATGACATCTTTCAACAGCATAGGGGTAACATGATGTCTACTGGGTCTGTATATGCTAGTCTACCTGGATCACCTCCTATTAACACAAGGTATCTTGATGCTCACCAAAGAGCTAAGAGACATTACCAACAAAATCACTCAGATTCAGAGTCACAACAAGAAGACTAGAATAATGAGTCTAGTGACCACCACATCAATGCAACTAATGCAATCAGACATTCAAGGAAACCTTCTCCACTAAAAGATACCTCTCAATATGCAAGTATGAGATTGAAAAGCATTGAAAGGGAGAAGCAAGCCTATCTAGATGAACAAGCTACCAAAAGGGAGAAATTTAGACAACTAGAGGAAGAGGAATGTGCATTATTCGACATAAGAAAAAGAGTCACCCAAGAAGAAGAAGATAGACTCTATGCACAACAACTCCAAAATTGATTCAATGGGATGGGTACCAATAGTGGGACCAACTCACCCCCATCTACCCCCTCACCAAGTCCTAGAAGAAGGTCAAGGACACCCTCAAGATCCCCAACTCCTAGAGGTAGGACTTCAAGATATGATCACCATAGGAGACAGTCACCTCCTAGACTTTCAAAGCAACTCTCCCAATGAGCACATTAAGGCTCACAACATGGAGGAAGTTATGCCAACTTTGATCATATGGATTTTATGACTATGAAGCAAGAACCATCTTTTCAAGCATATGTAAAAATATATGTGGAACAAAATGAGGATCAGTTCCTAGAAAGTCTCATCGACAAAGGTGCTAAGGTCGCATATGATTTTGATGTGCACCAAAAGATTAAGAAACAAAATCCTTCAACCAACGAGGTGATCATGAAAATGCAAAGGGACATAGAGAAAATGAGAGCTCCTAAGAGTACATTTCATTTGGACTCCATATGTCCCAACCCTATAGACAAAAGTGTGGTGATGATTGAATTTCCTAAGAAGGTTGAGTTCCCAACTTATGAAAAATATGATGGCATTAGTGACCCTCATGACCATGTTAGACAATTTTATATAATGAGCTTTTTTTTTCATCATGAAGACTCCTATTTAATGAGATTATTCCCAAGGAGTCTAAAAGGTCAAGCTATGGGGTGGTTCACCAACCTTACTCCCCCAGTGAAGACATTTAAAGAACTTGTCCAAAGATTTTTCCATCATTTTGCTTACAATCTATCAAGGTCAGTCACAATGCTTGATTTGTGCAAACTCAAACAAAATCAAGGAGAACCTTTTGTCACCTTCTTGCAAAGATGGAGACAGTTGTGCTTGAAGTATCCTAGAATGATTCCTAAGGAAGAAAGAATAGACATAATTGTGAGAAATTCAATACCAAAGCTAAGGTATGAAGTGAGGAAAATGGTTTTTAGCTCTTTTGATACCATGGTAGAGACTGCATGCCACATAGAAGATGTCCTAAAAGAACAAGGCATTTTGGCCAAAACAACTAATAACAGCAATGGCCAAAACAATAGTCATAATGGTAATAAGGACAAAAAGAACTCTTATTGGAATAAGAATAAGCAAGTGGTCAATGATGGGGTTGTTGACTCATCACAACCTAATCTCTCTAATGTAGTCCAAGTCATGAAGCTGCAAACATCTTCAAAACAATAAGAGAATAAACCCAAGTATCAAGGGAGACGTAAAATAGAAAAGAGACAATTTACCAAACTTGGGGACTCATATGCAGACATTTTCAAGATGTTAATTGCTCATAATTTGGTACAACCTCAGGATCCTGCCAAGCACTGCATACCAGATCCTAAGCCTCATTGGTGGAATGAGAAGGATTTTTATGTCTTTCACAATAGAATTGGACATGATATAGAAAATTGTCTTAGACTTAAGCATCTTGTCCAAGATCTTATTGAAAGTGGAAGATTACAAGTTGATGGGTTGACCACAAACACTAACCACAAATCTTTTAAATAACCCTTGCCCAAATATGAGAAAGGAGAAAACTCTAAGAGTAAGAATGGCAAGGCCGCTATCAACTACACTTACACAGCTACTGAGAATGTTATTAATATGCTTGAAGTTGTTGATGATAATGTCAACATGATGAGAGGGAAAGACCCTTATGGATATTATATGGATTTGACTCCTATGCCTAATGAAGGACCCATTGTAGTGCTAAGAGATCCTCACTCATGATGGATGTCTCAACCCCTCAATGTTGTCACTAGGAGTCAGTCTCAAGCCCTCATTGTTATTAGAGGTCCTAGCTCTAGCAAGTCTAAACAACCAATGTCAAAGGGTGTTCTTCCTAAGTCCGTTGTTGGTCATAATTTCAACTATAACCTTGTTAATCAATTACAACAGACACCAATGCAGATATCTATTTTTGAGCTTTTGGAATTGTCCCCTAGGGATAAGCGTGTCCTTGAGGATGCTTTGCGAGTGGCTAATGTCCCTAAAGATATAGATGTAGTCCAATTCCAAAATATGGTCAACCACTTGGCTAGCCCTCACTACCTTACATTCTCAAAAGAAGATGACAAGTCTTTAAGCCACCCACACAATTTGGCCCTTCATATAGAGGTTATGATCCACAAGACCCATGTCAGGCACATCTTGATAGATGGGGGTGCTAGGCTTAATATTTTCTCTTTGAGCTTATTGATGGCCTTGGGTTATTTAGAAGAATTCATTGATACAAGGAAGAAGATCACCATTAAGGCTTATGATGAAGTAGAACGTAGCTCTAAAGGGTTGGATGTTCTTCCTATCCGAATCGGTCCTATAGAGAAAGACATTTTATTTTAGATTGTTGATGTCGGTCCTTTGGCTTGCAATATTTTGTTGGGTAGACCATGGATACATGAGATGCAAGCAGTCCCATCTACTTATCATCAGTGTGTGAAGTTCCCTTATAATGGAGTATAAATTTGCATACCAAGGGATAGCACATTATCAGTCAACACAGTTTCAATAGGGTCTCATATTCCTTTGAATAGGGAGCTAACACTTTTCATACTACATTTGAACAATGCAAGAATAAATTCAAGACCATAGACCTTGGTATGGGGGATTACAAAATGGATGCATTCACAAAATTGCCAATTTCCCCTAGGTCTTATGGAAAACCTTCTCAAGAAATGAATCCCTTGTCTTCAACCATGACATTGTTTGATAAATTTGTAGAGTCCTCAGTTCTGATTCAAGAGGAAAAAGAAGAGGTTGCCATTAGGGACTGGATTTATCGAGAAGAGAAATACCAACATAATGATAATTTTGCACGTTCTCCTAGAGCTTATGGGAGAGGGTATACATTGGTCAAGAATATGGGTTATCTAGGACATGGTCCCCTTAGTCATAGGCTGGATGCTAAAGCTGAACCTCTTAACCATGCCCTTTTTGGATGAAGCAATAAGTCAACAGTTGGCTTAGGTTTTGAGAATGAGAAACAAACAAGCATCCCTGTCTCAACTATAATGGATAGTGACAATGACTCAGACTACACACCTAATCTTTCTAATCAGCAAGACATGTATGATGATTGGGTGCCTTCAATAGCTCTCCTTTGGGGAGATTCAAAAGATTTGATAATTGACAATCCTCCTATCCTATCTATGATAGATAGTGACTATATGAATGCTAGATTGACAATGGAAAGTGTTTCTATTCCAGCTGTGATGGATAGTAACAACACTAGTTCTAGAGAAGGGGAGATCCTTCCCAACCTTGAGGCTTCTACATCATGAGGCCCAAATACTGATTCAGAGAGAGACTCACATGAGTTCAAATGGGACTCACTTGTAGATGCAACAGTTGATTTAGACATGGATGTTGTTTATACTTATAGTACTCAACCCAATGTGACCAACGGGCCTAGAGTAGGACTAGAGGATTGGACTCCTTAAATTTCCTTAGTGGATGATGCTTCGTATGATAGGACACATCTCAATTCAAGTATCTTAGAGGGAGACTTGATGAATCCTGATTATATAGTCACCAGAGATAACACCTTCCATATAAACAATGTTGAACCAGTCATTGACTTACCCCTTGTCAATTGCAATTTGATTGATTGGTCACAAATTTCTCAAGAGCCTCAGCTTCTCACATTCCATAATGACTATGAAATTGCCTATTACCTAAATGCTCTTGAACCTGTAGTCTCTTCCACCAATGAACCTACATGACGGAGCCTGATATTAAGTACCTTAGTATAAAAATTAAAGAAAAAGAAAAAAAGAAAAATGGTTTTGATGGTGAAAACCACTTTGTGGTGGTGTCAGAACCTAGAATAGTAAAAATAAATGACGTGTCTGAGGGTGAAAACCTCTTCGAGGCACCTAAGGATGGGGTACTTAATAACTTGTTGAGTTACTTCCAAGATAGGTCATTAGTTCTCGTTGAGCCTACACAACCAGTGAATTTGAATATAGAAGAGGCTCCTCAAATAGTGCACCTAGCTCAGTCTCTATCAATTGAAGAAAAAGAGGCATATACAAAGTTTTTGCAAAAGAAAAAAAATCAACTTTTCTTGGACATATTCAGACATGCCAGGGCTTGACATTGATCTTATTATGCATCATCTATCTATAGCTCTAGGAATAAAACCAGTCAAACAAAGGTTGAGGAAAATACACCCTCATGTAGCTCTCCTTATAAAAGCAGAATTAGAGAAGCTCTTAAGAGCTGGATTTATTAGAGCTATTGACTATGCTGAGTGGATCTCAAATATTGTTCCAGTTTCAAAACATGATGGATCCATTCGAGTATGTATAGACTTTAGAGATCTCAACAAATCATGCCCAAATGATGACTTTCCACTCCCAAACATAGACATGATAGTAGATATGACAGGGGGTTATGAGATATATTCTTTAATGGACAATTTTTTCAAATATAACTAGATAAAAATAGCTCCTGAAGATCAAGAGAAAATAGATTTCACATGTGCTTGGGGAACCTATTATTGGAACATCATGCCATTTGGCCTAAATAATGTAGGAGCAACATACCAATGAGCTATGACCATAATTTTTCATGATATGATGCATAAGAACATGGAATATTATGTGGATGAAACCTTGGCTAAGTCTAGGAAATGGGATACACACCTCGATGATTTGGAAGTAATTCTAGATCGCATGGCACAGTTTCAGCTTAGATTGAATCTAAAAAAGTGTGCATTTGGAGTTGCCTCAGGTAAACTTCTAGGATTCATAAGTTCAGCAAAAGGAATAGAGGTTGATCATGAAAAGGTCCAAGCTATATTGGATATGCCACCTCTAAGAAACATTAGTCAATGAGAAGTCTTCAGGGATGACTCCAATCCATAAGGAGGCTTATTTCATAGCTTGCAGATAGAGCACAACCTTTTAATAAAACATTGCATAAAGAAGCCACATGTGTATGGAATGAGGATTTCCAAAAGAGCCTTGATCAAATAAAATAATATTTGGATAATCCTCCAATTTTGATGCCTCCTATTCTAGGGAAACCATTGATTTTGTACATTTCAGCAACAGATTCTTCCTTGGGGGCATTGTTGGCTCAATTGGATGACACTGGGAAAGAAAGGGCCATTTACTATATTAGTCATACTCTAGTATCTTATGAGATCAATTATAATAGCATTGAAAATCCTTGTCTTGCAGTAGTGTTTTCTTCCCAAAAGTTGTGACACTATATGCTTGCTCATACTATACATTTGGTTGCAAAAATTGATCCTCTTAAGAACTTGCTTGGTAAAGCTACCCTCACGGGTAGACTTTCTAAGTGGATGATGGTTTTATCTGAATTTGATATAGAGTATGTTGAGAGAAAGGCCATAAAGGGACAAGCTATTGCTGACCAGTTAGCTGATTTTCCAGATAAGGATAGTATGCCTATTCAAGTGGAATTCCCAGATGAACACATATTGTATATGACCTCTGGCACTTGGTAGATGTTCTTTGATGGTTCCAACATGAAAAATGGATTAGGTGCTGGAGCATTTTTTGTCTCTCCACATGGGTACAACGTACCAAAGTCTTAAAAACTTCTATTCCCATGTACAAATAATATTGCAGAGTATGAAGCTCTAACCAATGGATTGAAACTAGCTATAGAATGGAACATAACAGAGTTGCATGTCTTTGGGGATTCATAATTAATTGTCAACCAAGTCAATGAGGAGTATCAAACCAAGGATGACAAGTTGATACCTTACAAAAAGATGGTTGATTCATTGAGATATTACTTTACATTTGTGACATTTCAACAAATCCCTAGAGCAGAAAACAAAGTTGTCGATGCTATGGCTACATTAGCTTCACTCCTATAGTTGGAATAGCACGAGTCTAGATTTGAATTCTTGGTGGAAGAGCTACACCATTTCATATTTGACTCATCTAAAAGCCATATCATCTATACCTTTGTCACACATGAGTCCTCCTGATATGGTGCTATCTATTCATATCTTCATGATGGCATCATCCCTGACACTTTCAACTGTTCTGAATGCAGAAATCTCATTCATAATGCCTCTCGCCACACCCTTATCTCTAGTGATGTATATAGGAGGGGTTTAGATGGGACACTTCTTAGGTTCTTGGAAAAGGAGGAGTCCAAGCAAGCATTAGTTGACATCCACGAGGGAATTTTTAGTGGACATTCCAATGGTCTTTCCATGGCTTGAAGGTTGCTTAGGGTGGGGTATTACTGGCCCATAATGCAAATGGATGTAGTAGCTTTCTCTAAGTCTTGCGAGAAATGTCAAAAACATGGAAACCTAATTCATGACCTAGGTAGGGAGATAATTCCTTCTATTTCTCTTTGGCCATTTTAGCGCTAGGCCTTTGACCTTGTTGGGAAAATTCACCCCAACTCATCAACTGGACATAAGTTTATTATTACAGCTACTGATTATTTCACAAAATGGGTAGAGGTAGTACCTCTTTTTGTTTCCTCAAGAAAAATAGTTTCACTCTTTATTCTGAATCATATTATTTGTCAATTTGGTGTGCCTTCTAAGATTATTACTAATAATGGAGGACAATTCAAGAATAAGGACCTAAAGCATTTATGCAAAAAGTTTTAAATCAAGCAACATTGGTCCTCTATTTACTTTCCAAAGGGAAATGGACAAGCAGAAGCCTCTAATAAAACCATTCTTAAGATTCTTCATAGGACAGTACACAAGAATGGTAGGGATTGGCACTTGCAAATCAATCCAATGCTATAGGCTTATAGAAAAAGCATTTGCACACCTATAGGAGCCACTCCTTTTGCACTTACCTATGGTGCTGAAGTGGTATTACCTTTAGAAGTAGAGATCCCATCACTTAGAGTTTCTCTCAAAGGTTTGATAACAGATGGGGATTACCACACCATGAGGTTATAGGAATTAGAACTTTTAGATGAGAAGCACAAAGCTTCATTTGATCATATGAGAGTATATCAGAAGCGTATGTCCAAGGCATTCAATAAGAAGGTTCACCCTAGAGAGTTTCAAATAGGTGATCTTGTTTTGCGAGAGAATCCTAAGAACCAATAGAATAGAGAACAAAAGAGTAAATTTGAACCTAATTGGTTTGGGCCATATGTCATCATAGCTACTTTTGGGACAGGTGCTTATTTGTTATCTAATGAAGATGGAGAATAGCTCCCTAAGCCCATCAACATTTTGCACCTAAAGAAGTTCTATCCTTGATGCCCATTTTTTGTTTGGGGGCATCTTTTGTATATAGTTATTGATCCTAAAAAAATACCAAAAAAATTCATATATGATGCTAAAAAAATCTTTAAAAGCATAAAAAGTCCTAAAAAAATAAATAAAAGAAAAATTAAAAAAAATGAAAAAAATAAAAAAGATTCCAAGTGGTGAAAACCTAGCAACAAGCACTACTTGATGCCTTTGCACCCCTATTTCTTAAGCATGCATCCTTGACCCTTAGCCATTCTACATCATGCCTTGCCCTTATTTGACTTGGTCTGGAATTGGTCCTTATTTTTGTCTAGGGGGCATAACTGTTAGCATAGGTCCTTTAGGTGCATTTGTCTCTTGGGGCATTTCACAACAGGTGTTTTTCAACACCACCCCAAATAGTGTTTTTCAACACTACCCTTGTGTCAAGTGTTTCTTAACACTTATCAAATGTCTTACCCAATAGTCCAAGTGTGATGCGATATTTCTCATTCGTAGATGTGATAACCAGAGTTTGACTCTATGACCAACACACACACACTTAAACAATCAACTCACTTGAGATATGTTGACTTTATTTTTCTTTGTGTGCTGTCTATGAGGATTTCTTGGATGAGTGGTCTCTCCCTGAGAATTTTTTGATGATGCATAGCTAGAAGACTAAGCATATGAGAACATGTTTTATTTCTTTATCTACTTGTGGGTATATTTTGTTGGCCCTAACTATCATGAGCATTTATGCTAGTCTTACTTGACACTATGGATTGACAAGGTATTATCCTTGACTATTTAGCGAGTGCATGCTTATAGCTATCCTAACTTTCATGTGTCTTGATACAAGCATAATCTCACCATAACAAACTTAGGTGATCTCACTACATTATTCATCTTGACCTACATGTCTTTGATGCCTAAGTGAGATTTCCACATTCCTATCTAATATAGATCATATTCAGATCCACATAGTTATACTAGTGTGCATTGTATGATCTTATTATGCTACCAATAATGCTTGACGATGATAATTAGATGTCTATAAGCTTTGTGACCTTGCAAGTCAACCACTTTCATGGTAGCTTGCATTTTTAGGTTCATGTTAGTCTAGTTTTGCATTTTTGCATATGGAGAGAGATCTCCTTTTTCATCTTACATGGACCTATTAGTCGACTGCACTCACCTTTCCTTCTTCTCAATCACATCTTTCAGTCCTTGTCTTTTTCATCTCAAACCTTTTCCTATTCTTCACAAGGGGTTAATCATATCATCATATCTATATCTCAAAAATGTCATTTTTAGAAACATGAGTCTATATTATAAACATAAGATCAAATATACATCTACAAGAGATAACATACATAAGTACATACATAAACATTTTGAGAAAATATGACAAGACAATACATATGTAAACTGATATATGCATCCAAGTGAGACAATCAAACATGGTATATCAAACATCTAGTATATCTCATATATAAAGAGCAAGTGTCATGGTACAATGTCATCAATGATATAAACCATACAAATGGGATCCCAACTGGATCAAAGTCTCAATGGTGTAATCTGACATAAACCTAGCCTAAGCCTAAACCTAAGAACCACTGCCATCCTGAGGACTGGTAGCTGGAGGCTGAGGTGGTGCACCAGGTGCCACCTCGGTGAAGCTAGGAGCTCTCTGTCCTGCCAGTATAGCCTGTAGATATAACCCACGATAGTAGGCCACCCATGCTGACTCTCTGCGTATCTCTGTGGCATCTACCTAAGCCATATGCTCTCAACAGGTGATCTCTGGTCTAAGACCAGCTATCTGCTGATACCGCTCTATCCTTAGATCCACTAGCTACTACTCCCATACTACTATGGTGATATTCAACTGCTGAATCTCTACCTCAAGAGTCTAGATGCGGGCTCTCAAATCCTCTCTAGGAGCTGGATCCACCTGTACTTGTAGTAGTACCTATGCCTGTCCCTATACCTACTCCTGTGAAGGTCTCTATACCTCCTCACTCCCTGAGCTCTGACCTCGTGGCCGTTTCTGGCCACCAAATCTAGATCCCTCTCCAACCTCTCTCACCTGACCTCCACCTCCACCTTTCCCTCATCATCTCCTCTATCTCCTCTTCCTAGGGTAACCTATGTTGCATCTGGTATAATAAATCAAGGGAATGGTTCCCTCTGCCACTTAGTCCTATACGCTACATCAGCACCTACATCAGCCATATCTAGGAGATACTCCCAGGGTTCCCTCTTGATCACATTAGTCTCCTCAATAGCTCGTTGATAATCTAACATGGGTAGCCACCCATGTCCCTCCTCATCCCTGGCCCTCACATAGGTGGTGGTCTCTATGGAGACCCATTGCTAATGCCCAAACTATCACCATACCTGCATGATGCAGAACCTCTTGACAATCTTGGAGTGTCAGCCTGCCAATGGTCAGCTACATAGCATATAGCTCAACTCATCCTCTGCATCCCCCCATGCCTCAACATCCCTCTATGGCCTCCATGTGAACGAGGTCATCTCATCTAGGAACTTCCTATAGTGTGTCACATCCTCAGTATGGGCATGTGATATGTATCCTCTATACCTATATATGTACGGGTATCTTCACTCTCTTGGCTGAACCCTGGGGTGCACCACAGCGATGTGCTCCCATGCCCACACCTGTGCCAAGATGACACCACACACCCATGTTTGACCATCCCTGTAGATGATCTCATGCAACTCATGATACATCTTTGCTAGTGTGGCAGGACCCCATGCCATATGATGAGATCTGCCTACCAAGTCCACTAGTAGTCTACCCCATCTGAGAGGGAATCCCTTCTGACTATGGTTAGTCATCAGGGCCTATGATATGATGGATGCAACAATACATGGCACTAGAAAATCTCAACCAAAGTCATCCATGAGCCACTCCCAACTGACATGCCAATCCACAATAGTCACATCTTGAAACATCTCCTGGATCGCCTGTCATCCCCCAATGGTGTCCTGATCATAGTATGCCTATGCCAGCAAGCGATCATGTTAGTTTTCATCATATGGAAACATTACAATTACACGATCATATCTTAAAACATGATTATACTTACAAGCTCATCATGGCATGGAACCCGTAGTATCCTGTAGACATCCTCCAGTGTGATGGATTCCTCTCTTGTCAACAAGTGAAATGTGTTATGCTCACTATGCCATCACTCAGCCAAGGCTGTCAATAGCCTGTGATCTACCTAGATATAAGGAAACTACAATAGATATCAAAATCCCATCGCCATGATCTCATCCTCACTGGATCATCTAGGTCTCAGACGCATCTCAGCCCCACCACCTTTGGCGCTCTGATGAGTAATGCTAGAAAGACCTCCTAAAAATAATTCAACCAAGCCATATGTTAGTACATACTATGATGAAAATTAGTACAAGACATATATAGCATACAAATTGTCTGGACCCATGTCTTGCTTTGCTCAAAATGATTACAATTCCTAAGTTTTTAAGTCAAGTGATACTATTGTTTGGAGAAGTATCATGCGATACTTCTCCCTATAGTGGTGTGATACACCTTTGACTATGCGATACTTCTCCAGGTGTCATGCAACAGTTCACTAGTTATCGTAAGATACTGGTGTCTACTGTCAGGTGATATACCTGGGACCCATGAAGTTTCGTGTGACTCTTATCCCCAAAGGGAACGATACTCTACAAGTATTGCATGATATATCGCCATAATCTAAAAAAATTTGAAAATTTTAAATTTTGAAAACATTAAAAAAAACATGCTAAATATGTATTAAGTGCAATAAATGACTCAAAAAAATGGCTAGTTTTTAGAAACGTACCAGGGCACCATAATGTGGAGGCCAGTTGTGCAACCGGGAGTGCTCAAATCAATGTCTGTGGATCGAAACTGTTGCTTGCTAGGCCATTTTCTCTCTCTTAGCTCTCGAGGTTCTCAAATCAATAAAAGTCAAATGATTTTGAAAATGACATTTTTTACCCCTTTTATAGCATTTTTGACCAATTTTTCAAACACCTCAGAATTGTGCAAAAATTGTATCCCTAGCTAATTTCGACATCTTGGTTCCATTTTTGGACTCAAAATTGTAATCTGAGGTCATCTTGATAGTCAAAATCATGTTTCAAAATTTTCTCTTTCTTTTGTGCAGCTGACTGACCTTTTGAGGCATAATTCTTTGATCTTTGATGGAATTTCTTCATTTTCATGTCTTTCAAACTTCTAGTCTTCCATTCACCCTATTTCTTTTCATCACTGGGGCATGTTTTCATTGCTTAATGGTTATCTTGTTATCATTTATCTTTGATTATGATTCTTAGTGATTTGATCAAATCTTTATTAGTCTATTGTTCCTCTCTATCTGATTTCAATTTTGATTCCAAGGGGGCAGTACCTATTGGATTTTAATCCTTGATTCCTTGATTTCTTTTGATTCAGCTATCTTTCTGTGAGCTTTCTCTTAAGCTTGAGATTCTTATCTCTTATTTTGGATATGATCCCAAATTGACCTCATGTCCAGAATCCCTTGTCTATGTTTGTCCGGATGTGATCCCGAATTGACCTCACGTTTGAGTTGTTTTGTGATCCTAGATCGATCTCACATTTCAATTCTTCTTTGACTGCATGTGTTCCCAGATCGATCACACATTAGTCAAAGAGGGGAAAATGTATGCACACTAAAATTGTCACCTAGGCTTTGGGCCCCCATTTAGCAATTTATCAAATCCCTGAATCAATATTTTCAAAAATCAACACTTTCCAAATATCAATTTCCTTGATCAAATCCTATGTTATCATTTATTCAATTATTCCTTGGGCTAACCATTTTATCCTAAGTCTTTATTTAATTAAAAGGAATATTTCCTCCCCTTATATTAAATAAAAAGCCCCCGCTTTTCCTCTTATCCTAAGTTGCACAAATAAAGCATTATTCTTGTTTTATAAAAATGGAAAAAGTACTTTTTGTCTCATATGAACACAAAAGTCAACTCTTATTTTCTGATTAGAGGATATTTGTGCACAAAGATCAAGCTTCCATTTTTCTCCACCGTTGATTAATTCTTTTACCTCTTAATCTCAATGGTCCATTTCACCTCATTTCTTATAAAAGGAAAGCTCTCTTCATTATTTGAGACATCATGTTTTTATGCTAATGTTATGTTGCAGGTTTTCTAGGTCATTTGGAGCTCTTTGAAAACTTTCTTGCATCCAATCTTTGAAGATCTTTGTTGCATTTCATTTAGTTTCATATTTGCTTTCATAGCTGCATGATAATGGCATTCTTAGCTTAGATTTCCTTTTATACAATAGATTAATTTCACATAGCCTAATTAGGAGGGTTGCAGTGCATTGCATTCATATTGATTTAATTGGAGATATTGGCATTGTTGCCCTTGTCTTTGATTTGGAATCTCTCATTATGTGGTTGACTAGCAAGGTCATTAGCTTAATAGATCTAGCTAAGAGCAAATTCATGATCTTGCAACTTCATGCATAGAGAGCTATGGATCGATTTGTGAGGGCTCATTTTTGAGTTTCCTTACATGTAAGGATTCATAGAAGTGTGGTCACATTTTCACCATACAATAGGTACTCGATGAGTCAGATTGTGAATCCCCCCTTGGGCTTCTCATAGTTGGGTGCCATTATTTTTTATGTTCTCTTAGATCCCTTTTGTCCTTAGGGTTTTTGGTTTTGTTTTTTTATATTCTTTTTGTTGTTAGGCTAAAATTCCCTCTTATAGCCACCCTTTTTAGACTTTTGGACTTTCACTATTTGAGGGTTCTATTTACCTATAAAACATCGAAACCCCCCAAAATGGAAAGCCCCTGGGAGGCTTAGACTTTTGAACTTTTGCAGTCCAAAATATTTGTTAGGATTCAAAAATCCAAAAACCTAAAACCCATGAATACTAACGTCACTCTATATCAGGCCTACAAATAGGGTATTTTGGGTTCTTTTTTATCATTCTTTGATTTTTTTGTTTTTGAGCTCTTACTAGAAACAACCTTTTCATGCCTTTGTTTTCTCTTCTTGGTCTTCACACTTGGTTTTTTTGGTTCTTCAAGCCAGATCGATTTCTATTTTTCTTGCTCATTTTCTTTTTTTGAGGTAGGGTTTCTTTTCGTTCCCTCAATTCTGTTTCTTTTTTTATTGTTTTCATGTTTTCTTTTAGATTTTAGGGTTGGGAGATTGAAACCCTTAGTTATGGGTTAATTTTGAACCATCAAAGTTTTTAGTATTGTTGGAGTTTAGCACCCTGACATAATGAAAACTTCCCTATACATATTACATAGTTTCAAAAACTAACTCTTTTCACAATTTCAGCCTTTCACACATTTACAATGCCTTTGCACTCTGAAACTCTGCATCCCAGATCAAAATTTTCAAACATGCCTTAACACTTTCACAATTTCAGTCTTTTGCATGCCTACAATATCTTCACACTATGAAACTGTACAATCCAAATCAAACATTTCAAACATGCCTTAACATTTTTATAGATTCAGCCTTTTGCATGCCTACAATGTCTTCACACTTTGAAACTCCATAGCCTCAATCAAAATTATCAAACATACCTTAACACTTTCATAGTTTTGGCCTTTCCCACTCTAAATATTTCCTCACAATCTAAAATTGCATGCCACCAAGAGTTACCTTTTGTGATAACCAAAAGAAATTTCAGCCTTTCAAACCTTCTTAGTTCGATGACCTTTTCAGGCTATGAAGGTCCTTGAAAGACCAAAAATCTAGGGAATTCGCTATTTTGGCTTTTTTATTCCTTTTAGTTATTGTCTTTGGGTTTTTAGATTAAATGCTTTCTAAATTAGGGTTTAAAGTTAAAATACTTTTATGCTTCTAATAATCAGTTGCTAACAATTGCATGTGCATGCAAGTTACAAAGATGTCTACCCCAAAACTTTTCAACTACATGTATATAGGGTACAACACCTTGTCCAAAATGGGGAACCTCCACAGTGAAATCACAACCACTGACATCGGTCCTTTGGACTGATGCTGTTTTGACACAATGTGCCCAACCAATTAACAAGTCTCCAGAATGCACTTCTCTATGCTTGGTAGGGTTGTTGAATTTTTTCACCCATCCGGTATCTATTCTTTCACTAGACCTCATTATCATGTTGTCGAAGCACAATGTAGAAGATGGGAAGGTGGTGAATAATAAAACCAAAGATATTATTTTGGATCTCAGGCCAGATATAATCGAATATGTTTTCCAGCTTCAAAAGGTGAACTATTATTACCCAATCACCATTAATAGAGGCATGAGGTGGTTCTAGGATAACCCCATGATTTATGACCTCATTAATGAGAAATACTTAATTAAGCCTCTCAATAAGGACAACATGGATAGGAGTTATATGAGGAGGGGTTACCTCATTGATGACATGGGAGATGTTGTAACTCTTTTAAGTAGAGTATATGGATTGTCAACTACACAATATTTAGTGCATTGGATGGTTCATATGATTGAAAAGATAAAGAGAAAGAAGGCTCGAATAGATTGGGCCACTATTGTCAACAATAACCTACATGAACAATTGAGACAAGTCAAAAGTGATCCCAAATTTTACATGACCTCATACATCATGTATCTATTAGATAAAATGGAATATTATCTTGGGCTTACAAAATGAGGGTCCTTACAGGATCAAAATGTGTGCCCTTATATAGTATATCCTTAACAAGTGAGGAAGGAGAAACTAAAGGAAGATAGCATAGAATACATGATAGTAAATGATGCCTTTTTGTTTGCAATAATAGGGTCTATTGAAGGTGATTACACCAAAGGTTGTTTTCCCACCCCCACTATATAGGTCAGTGTCACTGCTAAGGGGATTGTGAGTGGTTTCCATAGAGAAAGGGAGGTAGGGTCATTTGGTATCATCAAATTTTGTGAGCCTCAATAGAAATAAAAATAATAACTAACCCCCAAACTAATCTAAAATGGGCCAAAAAATCAATTGATTAGGCCTACTTGATCATAGCGAGAAGGCCTCATGGTTCACCTAATCTATAGCCTCCCACCCCACCAATTATATTTAAAAAGGGTAGAACCTTACCTTCATTCTATTCAGGTAAGGGATAACCCTAGAATAGTAGGTAGGGAACAAATAGAGCTATATCCTTGAGAATTATATAGTTGGGGCATCAGCCCATTAGAATAGTAGGCACCCGCCAACCAAGCTATACCCCTAGAAGAGTTATGGCTAGAACCCCTTCTTGACAATTATAGTATTTCATGTGCATCCATAGGGTGAGATTCCCTTAACCCCTCAACATGACCCCTTCATCTAGGGGGCCCTACTAATAGTAGGGGGTATGGCATTAAGACTATATACGTAAATTATAAGGCCCCCACTATGCCCATACACATGTTGCATATAGAATATGGCCTTCCATGGCATTAGTTCAATGGAGGTTTTTACATGTGTGCATGAGGGGGCAAGGGGTGGGAAGGCTAATGGGTGGGGTTTTGATAGCCCTACTATTCTAAAGGTTGGATTCTATATGTAACATGGGTGGGCCCCTACTATTCTAAGGGCCCAATGAAGAGGCAATAACCAAGGTTCACACCATTGGGGTTTACTACATTCAATTAAAAACCTTTTCTTGTACATAATGGTAGAAGGAAGCACCTTTTATCCCAAGAAACTACCCAGGTACCCCTCTGATAAATTGGTTCTTATGTAAGTATCTCGATAGTTAGCGGATGCATATGAGCACATTAAGACTAAGAAGAAACATTGTTAGGACTTCCCCACTTCTATAGGGGCACATTCATTTTAGGATATCAAAGTCTTCAAATGATCAGGTTTAGAGTGGGATGAGTGCCCTCTAGAGGAATTCCACTTGATCAGACCTAGGTTTGATCAAATTGGCACCTATAGCCACATAGCAAGGAAATTCTACATACATGAACCACACTTGGAAGACCATTAGATCAACTATGTGGATGATAGCTATAATCTAAGATCACTATACAATAGAGCTAGAAATTTCTCAAGATGTCCTAAAGGTATGAATTCCTCCCAAAGTATGGGAAAAGGACATTGGTGATATATTAGATATCATATACAACAAAGACAAAGTTTATATTAATGAAGTTTTGAATGTTGAGGTAGCTCAGGATGAGAATGATGATTTGAGGCACCAATCCTAGCATATTATAGATCTCACATTGAAATGGATCAAAAAGACCTTCAAGCTTGATCCTGTACCTATGAAGCCATAATTTGACCCTCCAGCTCAGATGGAGAAGGGGAAGGGAAAGAAAGTTAACATTCCTACTTTCAAGGAGACAACACTCATCAGAATAGAGATGGTATATAGACATGTCAAGAATGCAACATATGGTCCCATTGATAGGAGAATGGAGAAATATGATAGCACTCCTTTGCCTCCTAAGAAAATAGTTCCACAAAATTCTCCATTGTAGGCTCCCTTGAAAATAGGAATGAAGAAGGCTTCCCCCTCTAGAACACAATCTCCCAAGGATGTAGAACCTTCCATAAGGGAGAAGGTATACAAAAGGAAAAGAGCTTAGGTATCCCCTTGGCTAGAGACTTTTTATGACTTGAAGAAGAACAGGAGGACAAGGACAATTCCTTAGTTAGAAGGACTAGGTAGGTACTATAGCTACTAAAAGGGAAAGTGAATCAAAGGTTTCCCAACATCATATATACAAGGGGAAGAAATTTATTTGGATGCAAGAAATGATGAAAACAAGGAAAATGGGGATAACATATAGGTTTAGATTAACTTGATATATCATACATTGAATATATCCTTAGCTTCCATGATCCTCCAAACCAGCTCACCTATCTAGCCTCCAGCTCTCCAACACTATCAACTAGAAAACAAGGATAGGGATAGGAAAACACTGAAGCTACTGCTCCTCCAACATAAATTGATAAAAGTGAAGAAGATGGAGTAATTGGAGATGAATTATTTGGTGTGGAGCTAGAAATTCATATACCTATCCACCCATCCTTGGACAAAGAATCAAAATCACAAAATAAAATGGGAATGGAGGAATAAATGAAACTAGAGAACAAGTAACAAGGCTTGAGGAAGGGTAAATTGGTGTGTAGGAAACAACCAAGGAGCCCAAGGATTATGACTCGACACTAGCTACTAAGGATCCACATGATCTACCTCCTCCAAATCCACAATCACAAACAAAGAAAGTGCCAAAGAAGAAATATATAAGCTAGTAACTAGGCTATGGATAGATATATTGATTGACTTAGAGAAGGAAAAGACTTATGAGAAAGAACAAGTCCAATGTGAAGGGAAAGTAAAAAGTGAGGAAGAGACGCCTAAAAATTATGAGATTGGGGAGGCTTTGAAATGAGCAAGACTAAGGGAGAAAGAAATAGAAGAAGAGGTTCAGGTGACAAAGGATCCTATTTTACCCTATGAACCATTGACCACCTCCACAAAACCTACCTAGTTGAAAAATTCTATCCAACCTCATAGAAGAACATACATGGAGAAGTAGGATGTAGATATGTCTATATTGGGGAAAGCCTTCCACAAAGGGCCATCCAATCACGCTTCTTAGAGAATGTCTTATGTAACACAATATGATAGCAACAACTGGAAGGCACAAGTGGTGACACTTCCTCCAATAATACACACTACTAATATAACCCTAGAAGACTATGTAATGGAAGAGGTGGATTTAGGATAACCCACACATGAAGGTGGCAAGGTGCTGGAAGCCTTGGGTCTTAAATAATTGTTTAATATATGGATCAACATGAGACTAAAATACAAGGTATCCAATAGAAAAACCAAGTTTTAAAGGATTTTGTATCTAAAATTATTGGTCCTATTGACCAAATAATCTAGAGGCTTCATTACAAGCTATTCTTGAGAAGCGAGAAGCTCCAAACATTTTTTCAAACATTCCTCATTCATTTGTTAAACATTATACAGAGTGGAAGGCTATTTGTGAGTCATTTAGTGTAGATAAACTTGAGGTAGTTTTGAAGTATTTTAGAATGATAGTGTGTAATATGAGTCAATTGACTAGTATGATCAAGGGTGACAACAGTCTATATGATTCTATTGATATATGGGAATAAGAATGGGTGAATCTCAAAATAATTCAGAAGGAAGGATTCTAAATTTTTCTTAGGCTATACCAAGTGGAGGAACTAGACCAGTTTGATGAGTGGCTTAGCATGATGCAGTTTGTGGTAAATGGATTCACAACCGCATATGAAGAAATTGAGAAGATGAAAAAGGATGCCACACTTTGGTTGGATAAAGGTGACAAGTTCTTTGATGGACTTGATTTAGAGATATACCAAGATGTGGACAAGACCCAGCTATATTCCACTTACAATATCATTTAGCAATTTTAGGGCACCGTCGAGGTTGTAAGTACAGAGGAATACTTGCAATAAATGTCTTAGTACAAGGAATACATAAGGCATATTATGGAAAATATTAAGGATCTCAAAAAAATTTCCATGCACATCAAAAGACTCCAGAAGACAATAAAATAAGTTTGGATCTATGGCATTGCCCAACTATGAAGAAGTCCATGAGATCATTGATCGAGTCCATGTAGCACATCATGGAATCCTATCGGAAGAATAAGTTAGAAAGTGGCTCAAACATGAAATATAGTTTGTGGACTTTAAAAAAATTTAGATCTAGATTTTCAAAGTTTCAAAGTCCAAAAGGCCAAAATTCCTACATGTTAGTATGAGGACTTAGCCATTTTTACAACTTCAATTTTTCATAGTTGGGGTTGGGTCCAAAATTTTTGGGTCGTCATGGTAAATAAAGAATCTACATGTTGAAGCCATTTTTGGGCAAATTTCATGTGACTTTAGGGTCATTTTCACATACCTTGGGAATATCTATCAGTTTCATAGAAGAAGAGGAGTTAAGGTGAATAATTCAAGCAGAAATTCCAAAGTCAAATTTGAACTCTAGTTTAAGAACGTTGGAACTATGTACTCTCTTTCTTCTATTTTGGTCAAATCTATGCCCATTTTTTGTGTGTAATCTTAATGTAAATGGATCTAAATCCATACACACTATTTAGAAATTAGTTTAGGATTATTTTTGCATAGTGAAGCTTTAGATTTAATATTATTTCATAGTTTTTTACATAGCTGAAAGCCTAGATAAAGGTTTCTTGTTCTAGAAGTTGAAGCACTATGTATTCTTCATAAAACAATGTAATGATGGTTAGTATTTTTCTACAATAAAGATACATACAATTGGTGCCTCATTCATGGTGTGAATATTTTGATATCAATGTGAAATTTATGAATTAGTGAATTTTTTTTTATGAGTTTTAGAGAGCTAGTTATTTTATTGTGAATCGTATATGTGATCAATTAATTTGGTGTTAATCATTTCTATGAATTCAAGTGTTGTGACGAATCATTGGGAGAAATATTCATGTGTTCTTTCAAGATACATTTGTCACATGTGTTTGTGCATTCCTAACAGCTTCATGATCTCATGATTTTTGACAAATCTTGCATCTTCATAATGTTCCATTGATGATTGCATTTACAAAGCATTATTTGTGAGTAAATTTGATTTACATTTGGTGGGTTTTCTCGATTCTCCTAGTGATTTTATTTGCAAGTTGATATAGTAATGGTTTATGTCTATTAGATTTTGACTTTAACAAATTTTCTTTAATTATTGTTACCTTATTATTTTGCAGTTTTTGAAATATCAATCATAATAGAATAAGTTAAATTTGCATGCTAGGAGATTGTATTTTATCTAAAAGATTGATAATACAAAAAGTTATTAAAAAAAAAATTTTGTAGCCCTAAAATGATCAAACCAAAAAAGTCCTCCTCATGAACAGTCACATTTATATCTTCACTTGATCTATTCAAGCGGTTGACAAACAACCTTACGAAACCTTGGGTATAGCCTCATTATTCTTTCAAGAGGGTAATTTGGATCTCAAATTCCCTTTAATTGACTTGTGTAAAAAAAATTCTCAACAACATGATTGACTACATCATAACCATCTATAACACATGAAGAGTGATGGCCAAATTTTTCTCACAAAAACCTAATCTTTGTCTCCTATGTTATATATTTTGCTCTTTGTATACTTGCAAAATGCACTGCTGACTGGGGTATTAGGAAAATGATGGCTAAGGAGAGTTATTTTCTGATCCTCCATAGATATAAGGTTTTGTTAGTTTTTATTTTCTATTATAGCTATTAGAATTGATATGCTTCATACTTAGTCTCTTCCATTTACTTTGGGAGTAAAGGTTGTTTAGAATTAAGGTGTGAATGCATTTGTATCACATCTTTAAACCTCAATTTCTATGGCAATGCATAGAACTATTTGTAGCTTTCTATGGCCCTCTACCAAACTATTTTCCACGAACAAAAATGCAAATGGTATAAAAAATTAGCTTGTTTCTATTTTAAATGTCATAGTTTAATTCCTTAATTATTTTATTTTCTTTGAGATCAAACTATGAGTATTCCTTAATTATTTTATGATTTGTTTCTATTTTGTTCAATTCATATTTTTGGGGCCTAACTTAGATGCTTTTTTATGTCATTTCTATTAGGGTTTGGGAATATGAATATAAATTATTACATTGACATTTTTAAGTTTTCTCATAACATTGCTAGCCCTAAGACCCATCACTTGGAGAATCTATGAGATGACTCAAGAGAGATCATGAATTCATAGTTTCTTAAGTCTTTGAAAGCCTTTTTAAAAATTCTTTGAGACCCTTATCTTTGTTCAATCTATTTAAGTTGTTGAGAAAATGCCTTATTTTTTATTAAGTAAAATAGGTTTTACAGGGTGCTTGAAACCCACATCAAAGTAATTAAAAAGATATAAACAAGATCAGTTCAAAGCTAATATTTTTGCAAATGAAAGGGTAGGCCACAAAAAGACCAGACATGAAACAACCATATAAAAGAAAGATAGAACAGAGAAAAAAGACAAGCACCGTAAAGAGAATTAAGCCAAACTCCTGAGCATGACAGAAGCATTGCTTTTGAGGGCCTCCATCAGTTCTACTACCTCTTTAACATTCTAGATGTCTTGGGAGGCATGGGAGCATTCCTTCTTGTTTTTCTTTGTTCTTTCTCTAGTTATTTTACCCAAGCCCTCACTTGGCTTCTTTTTCCCTTCCACTGTAGTCCTCTTATCAGTCCCGCTATACATTTTTTCTTCCATTTTATTGATTAGCAGCTTTATGTTGTCATTGTAAGCTTTTAGGATGTTGAATTTTTGCTCAACAATGCCCTCAAGGGTTTCCTCTAGACTGATTACTTTTTATTCTAGGTGCTAAACCCTTGTCTCCAAGCTTTGCTTACAATCTGTTGTCTTGCTATCCTGGTCATCAACACACTGAATTTTTTCTTTGAGGTCTTCTATTTCATGGTAAAGCCATTTAAACGACATGTACTAATCTAGCATGTTATTCTTAGTGTTTTTGAGGAAGTCCAAATCCATTTCCCTGGCTTTATTGCTTAGGACCACCAGTGTAGGATCAATCAGCTCCTCCTTGTGGACATTACCTTCAATGTCCTCGAGAATTTTGGGCAAAATGGCCTCCCTAATGATCCCCATTTTCACTATGGTGATGTTGAAGCTCCTCTAGACCTTTTTCCCTTTTCCTGTGTCTTGACTTTGATCATCCCCACTAGAATTATCTTATGAGGTCTCTAGCCTTATTGGAGACTAGGTGGAAGGATTACCCTATTCTTCTTTAGAGTCCTCAGAAATAGGGTCTTGAGTCTCATTTTTGGTGCTAGGTGAGGTCTGAGGAGGGCAGAAATTGTCATCACTGATAGTGAGGTCAATAGAGAGGTGACCCGAGAAATCCCTCAAGGTGTTGGGGTTTTCCCCTTTGACCTGAACCGGCATTTTTGTGGCTTCCATATTTTGGTTACCCTCCTCTTCTTCTATATCCATGTCTTCCTCATTCCCATTGTACTCATCATCTAAGTTAATCTCCTTTCTGTCCTATTTTTTGGGAGGGTTTTCAATTTTGACAGCACCTGGAGGTCTCTTCTTGGAAGGGGATCCCTTTTTCAAAATTTCATGTTCTTCTTCCTCACTATCCATAGAGAGATTACCCTCAGAGTTTCCTAAAGGGATGTAGTCTGACCCCAAATCTTCGCTGACAAATTTTTTATCCACAATTTCCTTTCCCAGAATTTGGGCTTTGAAGTAATCAAAAAGAAAAAGTAACAAGCCTTCATGCAGGGCAGGGTTAGCAATGTTCTTCTCTCTAAAGCCATTAATATTCTCATTAATGGAGGAGTATAGATAAAATAAAATGGAAATATTTTTTTCATGCCTAAAGTGATTCAACAAGACAAAATGGTAGGTGTGGATTCTATCAAACCTGGTGTCCAAATTGATGTCAGAAATGAGCACCTTGAGAGCAAACTGCCACTTCATCTTCAGACTCACAGGCTGGTAGCAAGTGCTTGTCTTGGCGATAGCCTTCTTCTCCTGGTCATCTCTCACAAACTCATTGACAACATTATCTAAAATTTTTCAGTCTCTATAGAATTTTTTCCCAACTATGGGGATGCCAGTGACCTTAGAAATCACCTCCTCTATGATAGTAAAGAACTTTCCCTCTATCTCCACTGTCCCTTCATTCTAGCTTTTAATGAAGATTTTGGCAATATCCTTTCTATTGCCATGGAGTCTTTCAATGAAGGTGGTGATTTCCCATTTTTGAAGGGCATTCCATATTTTTGTTCGATTCTTCCACTTCTTGCAATCATTCTTCAACTTCCTTATGTGTCTCTCCCCTACCATGGCTATAAACTGGGCTCTGGTTTCTCTCTAGGTCCACGAAGCCTTAGTACTCTCTGTCTTTCTAGCTACCTTAATTTTTAGCTTTCTAGAGAAATGCCTTTCGAGATAATTACAATTCTTGGGAAGGGAAACCCAGAAAGCGTGCAGAGGGGATGCGTAGTAATTGATCTTACTGTCACTCCGCAACTTGTCATTAGTGAAATTACTCCTCCAAAAAAACTCCTTTTCTTTCATTATTATCTTTGATCATTACTTCGATACTTTGGAGTCTGTCCACATCAAGAGAATCCTACGCTTCACCAAAGAAATCTTCAGCATGGAACTAAATCATTTTGGCATCCTTGCTAGCAGCCAGAATGGTGGTTGATTCAGCAACCCAGGTGGTGTACGTTGACACATAACGAAACTGGCCAGTGACAAGTTGATGATTTTTAATTGAGGAGTCCACTTCCAGCTAGAGATGGATGACCCCTATTTCAGGGGCCTTGTTGAAAAACATCCAAACATCTGCAAAGCCAAAGCCACCACTGCCCACCTGATAAGGGATCCCGATGGCCACACCTTTGATATTCAGCCGACCAAGCTAGGAAATACTACCTCTCTTGTTATTGTGAAGCACATTCTTAACCATAAAATCTTTGTAGATAACTGCCAAATGAATTTGAAGAGAATTCCTCAAATAGATTCCCTCAGACATATCCTTCTAAGTTATTGCATTCTAATGAAAGTAAGATCTGGGATTACTGATGACATTCCTGGGGACATCCTGCTTAAGTGAGCTAAAGAGGCCACAAGGGTTAGTTAAAGTGACAATCATTACTTACATGGGTTTTAGGCTACCTAGATGGTTTTCTTAGTCCCATCTATGATATTCTTACTGGCTTCTTCTTGCCTTATTTGACTTGCTCTCTTTCTGCTAGGGGTTTTAAGTTGAGCCCCGACATCAACTTTGTTTCTGCTCCTATTTGTTGCTAGAGAGATTGGTGAGGGATCTCTACTTTTGTTTCTCTTCTTATTTTGAACCTTTGACCAGCCCTCCTTTACATCTTTGTACTTTGCAAAGAGCTCCTCCATCTTGGTGAGCTACCTAGCGGAGAATGTGCCCAGCAGTTCTTCCATTTGTAGAACCTTGTTAGTTTCTTGTGTCTTGGAGCATGGGTAGGACTCTTGAGATGGGATGCCCTTATATTTTTCCCTACTTGAACTAGAGAAGCTATCATCCAACGGGGTTTCAAGAGAATCTAGAATGATGGAGATGAAGATAGACCCAGGGCACAGGTCTCCACCTTCTACTACGACTTTTTCTTTAGTTTCTTCCATGTTGTCTTGTTGGATATTGACTTCCAAGTCAATACCTTCTTGCGAGAGGAGCTCCTCTCTAAGTTCTATTTTGTCTTCTCTAGTAAGCTCTTTGGTGTTATATTGTTGTCTTGACTCCTCTTCTATAGATATGTTCTTATCTTCCTTAGAATCGAGGGTCTCGAGAGTGGTCTCTGATTGATCCTTTTTTTTCCAACACTCTATGAGTGTTGGCCTCTGTGCCATTTAGAGGATTAGTGTTCTCCCTGGTTGGATTAGCTTTCTCACCTAAAGAGATATTGCCTGGCATTTTTTTTCTTTCAGCGATTGCTTTCTTTTCTTTCTCTGACTTTAGGAACATTGGGCACATTTTAGCTTTGTTTCATGCTTTCTTGCAATGAAAGCAAGAAAAAGGGACACTTTCATAATCCAACTTCTACACATGTTTACCAAGATTGGATCAAAGCACTATAATTTCTAGCATGTCTTGACCCTCTTCCACCCCTATGCAGATCCTAGCATAGGTTAGGTGACTTCTAGCAATGGTCACAGGGTCTATCAAGAGAAGGGAGCTGAAAGAGTTGGCTATTCCATCAAAGACATCATCAAACTAGAATTCCAGAGGAATTTATGGGAGTCTTACCCACACTGGAGCTTGGACAATGAAAAAATCATTGAGGTCAAGCTTAGGAGTCCATTTCTGCAACACCAGGGTTGCCTTTCCTATAGACCAGGTGCCCGCACAAAGGATTTTGTCTAAGTCCTCCTTACATGAAAACTCAAAGGATAGAAATCCCTTAGCCATAGCTTTGGCAAGAACTTGGCCCTTTAAACCCCATTTCTTCTTAGCAAAAATCCCTACAATATCTATGTTGGGTCTAGACCCCACAAATTTACCAACAAAGGTGTGGTCCATCGAAGCTATATTGTGATCAACTAGTTCATCAAGGATCTCTATGACATATTTACCTTTCCCCTTGTCAGATAAATCATTAATAGAAGGGAAAGAGGACTTTCCTATAGGTTTAACTCCAAAGAGAGTTGACCACTGGCAATTAATGGCATTTCCATTCTAATCACACCCCTGGGTCTTCCCATCCTCTGCCCATGCTTCCTTACCTAGATCTTTCTACTTTTCCTATGGGGCCCCTTCCTTGTTCTCTAGATCCTCAAGGTCCTGAACATTTGGGATGCCATCTCCAGCAAAGCCCACAACCTACAACCCTGGAATCCCACCCGTTTTTGAATTTGAAAAACCTCCTGCTCGCTCGCTCGCCATATGAGAAAATGCCTTGTTACTCAGTTTTGGATTTTTCATTAATTCTTGTAGAATTTATTTAAAGATTTAGGTAATTATCTTTTTCCTTCTTGAAAATAGATGATGTGTTAATCTATTATTGTAATTTGTATTTTTGTATTGGTTACAAATTCAAGCATAGAAATGTAGTGCCAACTGACTGTTGGGCTAGAGTATATTCAATTCTATTGAAGGTAAGTAGAAAAATATTATAACATAATCCAAATCACTATGTAAATCCAATAAGTAGATTAGGCTATCCTATTATATTATATGAGTTTATTGTCATCTGCAATATCCTAGTAGAACCCAATATTTTTAGGTAGATATTCACAACAAGGTAAAATCTGAAATTTTGCACAAGGTCTTCAAAGAAAGGATTGAGTTTCTTTATAAATTAAGGAATCTTACCATGCTTTCCTTTACTTGCGATGATCTCTACATTTTTTCAGTTGGTTTGCATGGCCTTCTTTTGGGAGCTACAAGCTCATTTTTGGAAAATTATTAGTAGTAGTGAAAAGATTTAAAGAGTTTACGCTAGAAAAAAGGAGAGGATTCTAGTATAATTTTATTTATTTATCCAAGCTATGAAACTTGTTTCTTTCTCTAACTACATCTAGATGACAAGTGATTTGAAGTGGTAATCTGAAATATAATTTTAAAAAAAAATAGTTTCAACCAAAATATTGCATCAATACAAAATATTCATTTAATTTCTAAAGCTTGTATTAAGTTACATTGATGCACTCAACCCATAATTTTCTAACTTGAATGTGATACTATCAAAATTGATAACATGTTACAGTTCTTAAGATAGACTTTGATATTTCAATTAAATTTTCTTGTACAAGAGTTATGTTTAAAGTTTGAATACTATCTAAATGAGGTGCAAGTTTCCACTATAGACTAAATATATTTTTTGGCATTCCCTTATCAAGTACAATGCACTACTGGCACTCTTGTAAGGTACCAAGTAACATCCAATTTTAGCCAACCAAATGGAAGGTGATACAAAAAAGAATACAAGTATTTTAGGTAGTTATGTTGTTTCTCTCTAGGCATATTATTTCTAGAATTACAAATTGTTAAGCCAAATTCATGTGTCATTCTTCTCGTGTGACCTTCAACTAAATTCTCTTTCTTAAGTAGGTGGCAGTTTTCCTCTAACTAATTTTATGATATTATGTAACTCACTATTGTAAGGTATTAGATGGCCTTTGCCTCTAACTTATTTATTTGAATAGATTCCAAAGTTAAAAATTCAAAAAATAAAAACTCTACATGTTTCTACTATTTTCTACATAAACATAAAAGTATCATGTTTTACTTATTGAACAGGCCGAATAAATGAGAGGAGGGGTGAATCAGTTATTCCCACACACATTATAAAATAAAATCTATTCCAGTAAACTATTAAACAATAACAATAGGAACTTATGATCTATCGTTTAAGCACATTTAACATTCATAGTATATGTAAACATGAAAGCATAAAAACACTGACACAAAGAAAAACAAAATTTACGTGGATATCTAATCTGATAAAAACCACAAAGAACCAAATTCTCATGAAATAAAACACATGTTAGGGTGACACTGATTAAGGTGATTTTTACAAAGGGTCACTATCAGTTGTGATCACTACAAACTAGCTCACTACTAGTCAACTCACTGCTAGTTGGGATAACTACCCTTATACAATAGAGATAAAAAAAATAGATACAAAAAAACATGAATTTTTATAATTGCCTCTGAATATGCATGAATACTTAAACAATTAATATTTTTTATCACAACCACTAGTAGATCTGAACAAGCTCTTCTCTATATACAATTGCCTAATCCACTACTAGATCGGTATGTAAGCCTCTCCTAATGTTGCTTCACCAAAAACTCTACTCATATACACCATTACCACATATTTACAGTATCCTTTTCGCACATATATCTAGACACACACATACACTTCTACTTCTGATACAAAATATCTCCTTTATTTATATAGGTACTCATTCATACATATATTGGCTCACTCCATATGTGTGTGATGTCCACAAATAAAAAGATATTACAATTATATTTAATGCATATCATCGATCCTAAATCTAGGAAACACTTAAGAACATTTATTCACATGGTACACCCTGACCAAAATATAGGTCATACTTAATATATTAAAATGAATATTATAGTTACCAAGAATATATAAACACCACTGTAACCAAGTCCAAAAGATGAACCAAGATAATAACTAAAGCCACTGATAGATAAAACTTGTCTACAATATGATCTAGTTGATAGACCAAAAACATCTAATGAGCACACCGCTATCCAATTAACAGAAACACCAGCAACCGATAGAATAATCCATGTAATGTTGATCATCAAAACCATACAAGTGCACAAAAAAATAGACCATGAGTAGAACAATGTATAGTTGCTAAGGGACACCAGGAGTATCAAAATGTTCATGCTACACAAATATACCTCCTGTTGCATAACTGGAAAATAATAGGTACATAACCAAAATTTCCAACAAGCAACCAATACTGCCAGAGTTTTAGTATGGAAATTTTGACATCAATGACAACCAATTCCAATAACAACTCAATAATTATAACAACCTCCCCCTTTTGCATTGATGGTAAAACATCAAAAATCTACAAAACTCTAAGATCTCCAAAAACTCCCCCTAAGTAAAAGCAACATGTATTTTCTCCTTTTCTCTCCCCCTTTTTTCCAAAATGGAAAAGGGCCAAAAAATAAGTAAATAAAAATCAATTTAATACATCATTCTTAACTGAAAATACTTTCTTAAACCTCTCTTTCAAAGCAGGAAGATCTTTCTTCCACTTAGCAATTAACGCCTCCATTTGAACACATAAATAATCACATTCCACCAGACTGTCAAAAGATTTAGTCTAGTCCAAAGACTGAAACCAATTCTCATAATCCTCCACATCGGTTAGAATTCTAGATGAAAACTCCAACCATACCTCAATCGTATCTTTCACTAGCTAATTTTTTTATCGAATCTTCTCTCTATCTCTACAGCAATAACCATTATGTCTAAAGTTCACCGAATCTGATATTTTAGTTTTTATCTTGATCCTTGAAAACATCATACAAATTTCCATGCTCATTCAATTTTTCTTAATTACTTTACTCTGAACTTTGAAATTTTCTATAGTAGCATGACATCGAAGATAGTATCTATATATATCAGTAATCATAGATTCACACATTTCTTCATTTCACTGATAACTCCAGAGAGTCTCTATTTTGTATTGTTACACCTCTTCATTATAGATTTCTCCACCATCAAGTAGTTTGCTCCAAACTGCAAAAACTTAATCTCAACATTCATTGCTAACTCAACTAGTAACATACTAGACATACTATAAACTATAACCCTTCTACTGAGCAAGTGATCAGTCAACAATTTTGTCCCCAACAACCAACCGATACTGCTAGATTATTGGTATGAAGGTTTTGATATCAATGATAAGCAATGCCAGTAACAACTCAATACGTCTATTAATACTAGAGTGTAGATATTATATCATAGTATCTTCCTACAAATTTAAACTTTTGGGCATTTCATATTAAGAATAGAAACCTATCATTTTTTTATTACCAATGCTTTCATACTGCTACAACCGATGTACTCTTAGGCCTTAATTTTGGGAAAATTCTTTAGCATCCCCTTTTTGTACTGCATAAAGTTAGACAGAATCACATTTTCTACATGCAAGCATGATAATCATTTTTTTGTTAGTGTGGTTTATCATCTCTTCAAGCCATTGAGGGATACTCGATTCAATAGTAATTACTTGCGACTACGTTGTATCTCTTCCATGTGTATGCCTATAAAGAAAAAATATCATTGTTAGTCATACTCTCCATACTAATAAATAATTAAAACAATCTAAATTTGACATAAAACCTACCTTAAATGAACATCATTCTATTTTTTATCACCTATGTTCTCCTTCTAGGGACGATGAGGACTTATACAAAGCTCTTGTGTGTGCCTCTCTATCATAAATTCAAATAGTTACTATAAACGGCTAAAAATTGAAAGCTACAACTCCTAGTAGGTATTGAGATGAAATCTTAAGTGGAAAAAATAAAAAATATATATATATTTAAAAAAATTTAAAAATTAGAGACAGAGTTATAGATAGTTTCATAAGTGACAAAATGAAAAGAATATTTCCTTCTTTCTAAACAATAAATTCATATTATTATCACAACATCTATTGCCAAATTGAAATAAATTAAAATGAAGATTACATATACTTAACAATAACATATTTTGGAGCTAAGGAGATCACAAACTTTCAATATTGTACCTAGACTTTTTTAATAGAACCAATACAGAAAAAAAAAGTGTTCAATCCACTTTAACGTCCAGATTTTTCTAAGATTAAAAGCATGCCCATATATTTTAACCACTAAATTATTATAGAATTATTTGAAACTTACTGTGTCTATAAAGAAGAAAGTGTGAATAGCATTTCAAATGTGATTTCTTGTAGAAAATAATACCATGATAGAAATTAAGAGTGAAGCATCACCAAGCTTAAAAAATAAAAGTCACTTGTAGCTAATAATAGTGAAAAGCTTGAGTATATTATGGTTGTGTAGAACAAAAATATAGGGTCATCCAACTTCTAAATCTAGAGACATTAGAGGAAGCCACACTTAAATAAAATTAAGTAAATTGTATATTTATGAACTGTTTATTGTTGTTGGGTTGTAAACTAGGAGTTGTTTGTGTATGTAAATATTCAATCAATGTGGATATAAGGAATGAACTTGATGGATACGTTGGGATGCTCATTTCTAGAAACTAACATGTACATGCAATGTCATGAATTTCTCCTTTGGATACATCCCTATCTATAATAAAAAGAGACCTCTCATCCATCATTGTGTCAAATTTTTGAAAATAAGAAAATTATTTTGAGAAAGGACAGGTTCAATTCACATGGTCAATAGAGTGTTTCAACATTTTCATTAGGTATTATCAGTTCATATCTTGCACTCGATTAATGTTGGATAATGGATGTGCTACACTTTCCATATTAGATTCATTTTTTTCTTAATTAACTTTCATGTGATGGTAAGCATTGATTGATATATTTTATGATATACTTAAAATTTAGGATAGACATATAAATTTATTTATATTATATCTATTTATGTTTTTTATTATCGATTCTAAATATGATGTTATCTTTCAATAGAATTGAATAAATTTCAAGACCAAAGTACAAAAATAGAAGAAAATTTAAAATGGATTGAAAAAGAAAATGAAGAATACAAAGAAAAGTTGAAGTTTTTAAAAATTGGGAAGATAGTTTGAAGAACTTCAAGAAAGAAAATAATTTATAGAAGAATAAAATATCAAAGTTGTAAAAACTAAATAGTTAATTGATTTAGATGCTTGCAACATATGAGAAGGAAACTGAATGTTTAAAATCAAAGCTATTGGTACATGATGTTTCATGTGACACGGAGGATTTATCCTCTTCATTCAATATGTGTGGTTTTGTCAATATTGTTTTTGATAAAGATTGTCAAGATGAAGATGGTAACATTGCTAGTTGTGATGATAATGAATTTGATTTTATAAAAGCTATTAATTATTTTGATAGTAATATTGGTGTGAAAATCATGAAAAGAATGGGTTATAAAGGTAAAGGATTGGAAAAGTATGGGAAAGGAATTAGAGAGCCCATAAATCCTGTGATGGGACCAAAGAATAAAGGTCTTGAAATTCTCAATGAAAAGACAAGTATAAATGTTGTTACAAACATTAGATAATCAAATAAAGCATCTCAAAGAATTCAATGTTCACATTTCCACAAAACAAGACACAGAAAAGACATGCGTTGAGATATTCATCCTTGTAGCGTATGTGGATTGAAGAATCATTCTAAGAACACCTGTTGGAATAAAGAACTGAAGAAAAAATGCAGAACGAATTGTATGCAAATGGATTTTGGATGGAGTTTCAGATTAAGTTGGAAAATGATTACCGATATGATCAACAATCGATTTAAGTATAAATATTCATATGTAAAAAATATTTTGAGTCGAAGGAAAGAATTGTCTAGCAAGACATCCATAAAATGTTAAGTAATTTCTAGAACATAGGTTTGATAGTTTGGAAGATTGGTGTAGCATTTGGATGAAGACTAGAGAAAGGAATCATTGTTAAGATCAAATCTAAAGATCATTGAGATCGGTCGAATCTATCAAGTAATAAAATGGTTTGCAAAAGTTTGAAGACTTGGTTATGGACATTATAAATTCAAGACAAATGAAAGAAGGTAGTCAAAACTAAAGGATTTTGTAAATGCTAAAGCACTCATGGTCAAAATTAAGGGGGATTGTTCAAAATAACTTCTCCCATGCAACCAACTTTTTCTACTAACTTTCTCCCACTGCCAATGCATAAAACCTTATATGTGTCTAGCTTGACAAATTTTATTTGTATTTATCTAAAAAAACATATTTTGTTTTATCCTTACTTTTCATGTCTTGCAAGTCACTCAACTACCTCACTATGGTTATATATAGAGGCATGTATGTAATATTGGGGTGTGTAATTTCTATTATTGAGAACTATACATATCATGCTTGTATTTCTATATGTTCACTCAATGTAATTATGTTGTATTAGATTTGATGATTGTCTCTATTATTTCAATGTTCTCTATTTTAGTTATTTTGTTGTGCTCTATTTAATTTTAACACTTTATTTTACTATGAATCCTTTACATCCTTCATAATTAACCTCATTTTGATGACTAACTATTGATTGTGATGACTTATTAATATTAGATGTACACAAGTCCCATGTCAACAATTCCCAATCATCTCCAACATTCCCAAATATATACTCCCACCTTAAATACCATCCAACATCTTCAACTACACCATCATAGACCTTAAATATTTTTTAAGCCTCAAGTAATTTATTTTTGGTAGGTACTTTAATATCCCAAAACAATATTTGTGCATCGTATGAATTGCTCAAAACATTTCCACCCCTAAAAATGCTCCATGACAAATTAGACTCTTCTATATTGTAACCTCTTAATCTAATATATGGATTAGAACCACCATATTGAGGTAGATTTGATGGATGTTTTCTATCAATGCACACTAAATGTTTTAATAGAAAGATGAAATTATTTTGAAGCATATATTAGGCTCCATCAATCTCATGGTCATGATTGATCTATTCTATAACTTGGACTGTACCAGTAGCACTGCCAAATGCTCGAAAATTGTCCAATTTAACATCGTACTTCATGGCATCATTCTCAGTATTCTCCCATAAAAGTTGCACTGACATCAGATAGCGGAGCCTATTGTAAGAGTTGTGAGAACCAAAGAATATTTTCTACAAGGATTAATCACTTATACGCAATCTCATGTTGACCAGGAAGAAACTCAACTATGAGTGATAACCACAGATTATCATCGAGTCATACAATAATAGAGTATTTTTTTCCTTGGAGTTTACAACACACATTGTACATTTTCTTATTTTTTTCAACACCTTGCACTACCTCTTTTCCTCACCTACCAACTCCGATAGGTGCAGAAACTTCATCATCTTCCATTTTCCTTCCTAAAGTTTAGAAAGTTCCAACACATTGCTTAGGAAACCTTGCAAACAAATTAATCACCACATTCTTTTACACAGTTCGAAAAGAGCAGAATTCAATGTTCTTATTCATCGATTCCTTTAAATGTCTTGTCAACTAATCATTCTATTATTTTTCTTCCATGGTTTTGAAACTGTTTGGATATTGAATTTTTTTGTGCCAAAGTAAAATCTTCTTTACATTATTTTCCAACCAAACACATTTTATTTTACACAAGCACATTGTATTAAGCCAAATTCTTCATAAAGAAAACACTCAAATTGGATCTTGATTGTTCATGAGGCAAAACAAAAGGCCAATGTAGAAGCCTCAAAAGAATACTCTCAATAGGTGGGTGCCATTTACAAAAAGAACAATCTTCTTCTCATGTGGACTTTTGTGCACAAAACAACCTCAAACAAATTATTGATAAAATGATGAAAAGAAAGATAATGCATCATCAAGTGAGGCCATGGTATTTTATTCAATCTTACTGAATAGAAGCTACAATATTAGTTACATTGTAAAGTAGTTATGATGTAACTACAGTGACAGTTACATTTTCATAATATTATGCCAACACACACTCTTCCTCGAAGTCCCAATGCACATTATCAGGAGGAGACATTGTAGCTGCTTAGTGCTATAAAGAAAAAATTCATTATACAGTTGTCCAATCATGGAGAGAGTAATTAGGTTTGATAGAATTGTAAATGTTGTCCATTTATATTAATTTCCAATTGTTTAAAACTGTCAGAGTCATTTTGAATATCACTCAATACAAAGTGGTTCATTTTTTCATATCATCTTTATATATTAGGTTCTTGAGTTTTGGAGATATTAGTAAATTCAGTTGAGAAACAAGAAAATCATGATTTTTGTGTTAGGTGAAACGATTGATTAGAGATAAGGTTGTTTTTGTTTGTATATTTTTTATAATGGAGATTCTATTTGATAAATATTTTGGTTTTAACTTTCACATTCGGAGAGCAAAAATCTAAATACAACTAATAAGTAAGAATTTGTGAGGAACAATAAGTAGATAAAAAAAAAATTCAAATTAAAGTAAATTGTTAGATTGGACCACTAGACATGATAAAGACAATTCTATTATTGGTTTGTCTTTCAAACTTTGAACTCCATCTTATAGATTTAGATGAATCGGTACTAGATATTTGGGATAGATTGTTTAGAGCAAAACTATTTAAAGAAAAGTTTTCTTTAAAGCTTTAATTGTTTAGTTTCAAAATGGAATATGGAATTGTAATTTCAAATCAAATAAGTAAATTGAGATCTCTCATTAGGAAGCTAGTAGAAGTTAAGACTCCAGTAGATGATGATGATGCTAAGGCTATCATGTTAAACAATTTGCCTTTAAAATACAATAATGTTATTTTTACAATTAATCAAATCACGTCACTAACTCTAGAAGATATGAATTCAGTTTTTCTACTAGAAGAAAAGAGGACAAAGAAAGATATAGAATAAGATCTTCAATTAGATAAAGGACTATATTCAAAGAGCAATAATAAATGGTCAAATAAAAATAAAAGTGAAAATGCATGTTTCTATTGTAAGAAAAATGATCCCACGACAAGGGCTTGTAGAACTCAAGCTAGTAATGTTCTTAAGGGAAAATAGAAAGAATGGTCTAATGTTGCAAACTTGGCTTGTGTTGAAGATAAGGATACATCAGGTAACGAAGTGGTCATTGATCATTCTATTTTCCCCCTAAATCACAAACGTTTACTTGACCCTTCACTATTAGAGGTTTGCCATCATATGATGGAGGAATTTCTGTCATCTCAAGCCTGCTTCTCAATTTTATATGGTGTTTTGCATGAGAAGTATTTTTGGCATTTTTATTTTATGCTTTTTCTTTTCTTTTCTTTGTTGGTGCTAACTAATTTGAAGAATGAATGTGTTGTGAAGATTAATTTAGGAGATAGACTTATGATTTTGTGTTGAGCTTAATATAGATTATTTTCCAGCAAGCTTTAGAGAATATGACCAAGAATTATGCCCTCTCATAGTTCTTGAGAAATGATAGAGATCTGTTGTAGATCTCTTAGGGTGTTGCCATAACTGTTGGCAAAACCATTACATCTATAGAAGAATTGTAAGTTATATTACATTGATGTTTGAAATTACACAATGTGGTTATCACAACTACATCTACGTACTTGTATAAATGTCAAGATTTAACACCATCGAATAAAATGTCAAGATTTTACTGTTGCTTTGTCATGTGCTATCAAAGCCAGCATGTAAAGATGGTTGTAATGCCTTGCTATGGAACCCGTGAGGATGACATATAAACTAACCAAATGACGTGACAATAAATTTTTTAAGTACAAGTATATTGTAGGCCTATAATTCTTGTGTAAATTTATAACTATGAATGTAGAAGTAACATAAATAATATTTCTTGATTTTATTACTAAGATCATTAAATGTGATTAACTTTATTATCTAACCTATTCCCTCTAAGGCTCCCTAACATTGCTACTTAAGCAACGTATTTACTATTCCATCTTATTTACTAAAACCAAATGAATCACATTCCACTAAGCATAAATGTTATCATTATTTCTAAAATCTTTTTAAAGCACCAATAGAAAATGTTTCAAATTCTTTTCCATTAGAATATCCATAACATTAAACTCAAGGAATAATAACATACATTATAATGACATTTAACTTAATCTATTTACAATGTAATCAAATCTCATCTTAAGATAAATACGATATCTCAATTCTAATCATGTTACCTATACAAGATTGCATCATCATGAATATGATTACATCAATCCTTTCCATGGAGAACCCAAATACATAGCTAAGTAGAAAGTACACATGATACACATGTAATGGTACAAATACATAGAATTCCTCTAAGGAGAAATATAAAAGGTGCAACAAACCAAAACTCATCCAAATAACGAACAAGTCCATGTGACCTTGATGGAAGAAGAATCACTATCACCGGACCATGTGGATTTGATACAATGATGGAGTATCAAATACAATACTAGGAACACAAATAGATATAAACCTTCATGGGAGATAAATAATATTATATTAGATTTAAAAAAATGCATTTGAGATGATGTAGAAGGAGATGCTAAATGGAAGCTCTAATATCATTTTTCATAAACCATCCTCCTAGGAGGGTAATTTATAGACAACCTTCTAAATGTGAGAAAAATATTTCACTAAGAAGATGAATATGAACGTATCAAGATGATTGGAATAATATATAGAAAATTACTTACAATGGCAAGGAATAAATCTATAGGAAGGAGTAATTGTACAACTACCAATAATGAAAACATGTATCTAATTAATTAGTAATATCTAAGTAAACATAAGAATGAGTAAATGGTAAAAACATATTTACTCTAACATCTAATAGGATGCCTTGGTTTGAATCCAATTCTCAATATCAAAAATGGATTCAGGAATGAAAGATTATAGATTTAATGAGGATGTACATAGAGGATTCGTATTGATTTAGAATAGATAACAAGGATAGGATTAGTATATAATTTTAAAATCAAATTTTAGAGGGAGAAGAAATTAAATGGTAGTAATTTATATATGAATAGTTTAGATTGATTGCATTAATTGGGTGGTTGAGATTGAGAGTTTATTTGGATTTAGACTTTGTAAGGTAGTTGGAAATGAATGGCTAGATTTTCTTAATTGATTTGATCATGAGGATTTAAAATTAATAAATTATAGTTATTTTAATTTATAATTATAGATGAGATAGGATGTTCCTAAAAGTGAAGGTTATATTTAAATTTGATCTTTTAGACTAATTTATAGAAAATATTTAGTTATTTTAGTTAAGTCAATGATCAAGGGGAAATAAATAAATCTAATTAATATATTAATTAGATTTGAGATGATGATATTTCTTAGGATGGGATTACAATAATATCAAATTTTAAATGTGTCATAAACAATTCACTAGTTTTATGTGTCTTCATTCTTCACCTCTTTGAGATGGCATCACAAATAAAATAAGTGCAATCATTTTGAAACAACTAAAATACTAGTGGAGAATAAGTTGGAAAGATTCCATGATCCTTTTGTTAGAATAAGAATTAGGAATTGGGTTAGTAATGCAACCTCAAGAGAATAAGTGGATTCTTAATACTTGAGTGGTCTCTTGGAAGGAGAACCAATTTGAAAGTGATAATAAATTTGGTTTTATTAGGTACTAGAATAAGGAGATGGGAAGATGGTTAGTTGCAAGGAGGTAATGGATAATGTAAAGAAATAATGGTTTTAAAGGTAATGAAATGTTTGATCAATTATGCAACGCAATATGATTTGTGTCCATGAGGAGAGGAATCATAACAAAGCAATTATGTTTGATGGTTGGATATGGTAGATGGGAAATACATATATGGAACCATTGGGGAGATTTAAAATTATTTCAAAAAACTATTTACTATAGCACCTAATATATGCATCATTATATAACAGATCATGATGATCATGCACCAAGTGTGTGGGGTATGGATATCTAGGAAATCCTATGGCTTAATGCACTTTGAAATGATCAAATCATAAGTGCAAGCTACAAAATAAATAGATGCAAGAAAACATGTGTGCACAAATACTAAAATAATAGACAAATAAATTATGCACACTATTATCAAGTTAAAATCTAGGACTTGGTTGATTTGATTATAATGATAGTGTTGTTGATGTTAAGATGATATATCTCATGCTTAGAAATAATATATCATGATAATAATGTATAATTTTAAAGTGAACATGGTTTGAATTTCAAAAAGACTAAGGATGAAGTTTGTGTATTGTTTTAAATATGCATTATAATGCTTGACCAGATTTATCTCAAAATTTTCTAGAATGTTATTGGTGCACTAGTAGCTTTAGACATCTGAGTGGGCACATGAATTGGACTTAGATTAGATACATGAATTGTCTAGGGAAAGAACCCATTGTAACATCAATCATAAAGATGTCAAATAGATGGAAGAGAGCAATTTTGAACCACAATGAGAAGAGAAATGGATGATAAAATAAGGAGGGGATTGTGTGTGCTTGAATGTGACCTCTAAATCAACCACAAACGCAACATAGTCATTGCTCCTATGATCGAATTACGAAGAGAATATGAATTATTCAATCTGAAATTTGTGAGGAAGTGACCTGTTGCCTCCTATGCAGGCGGGGTGTATAATCACTCTCAGATTGGAGAACCAACAACCATCAGACCGCTACTACAACGGAGGATTTTCCAAGAAAGCCATAAAGATGATATGCAAAGCTAGAAACAAACTAAGATGAATGCAATTAATCTAAGAATACTTTGAGAGAAATATGCAATTAATCTAAAGTACTTGAAAGGAAATATGAAATGCATATTTTTAGTTGATTTTGAAATAAAAATGATCTTAATCTAAGAACAATTAAGAAAATTTAATCTAAATGAGAAATGTAATTACACTGAAATGAGAAATTAAACTAGTTGCAAATGAAAGCTTGAAATTCAATCAAAAATTCACTATAGTGCCTTTACTCTCAAAATTGCCATCCATGAATGAGAAAAAGAGGCTCCTTAAAAAGAAAAGCCCGGAGAGGAATGAAGAGTTTCTTGATTTGTAACTCATGACTCTCCATTCCCCAAATTGAGACAAAAAGACAAGAATTATTTAATTAAAAAGAATGGAATTTGCCACATGTGGGAGGTGACCTTTCGAGTAATTTTGAATAATTAAATTCAAATAAAGAGGTGTCCATTCGAATAATTAAATAATATTAATTCCTTTTTATGGGTAATTAGCTAAAGGGGGGAGCTTTTAATTTAATTCAAAGTGTTTATAACTTTAGAACTAAATTAATTTATCATAGGGATAATTTAGCTAATTAAGTCAAAGACTTTAGGAATTAATTTAATATTTGATTATTCCAAATTAGGGTTTTTTTGCAATTGACATCAAGTTGAATTAAGTCAAGTAGGAGAGAGAAAATTGCTTAGCAAAGTAGGACTTTGAAGATGTAGAAATTTGAGGAATGCACCAAAATTGATTGAAATGAATAGGTGCCATTTTTAAGGTATTACATTTGCCCCTCTTTGAATTGATGTGCGAACAGTGCGTTGATTCAAAGAACAGTCTAAAGTGACAGATGATGAGAATTTCTGAAGTCCAAGTTAGATTGCGAAGACAACGGTCTTAGAAGAGAACCGGAATCGGGGTTAGATTGCTCCAATACCAATTGATGAAGATGCAGATTTAGGACTGTCTCCAGAATCAGGGTTAGATTGCCCCAATACGAAGCTTAGCCCTCTGAGACCTGGGTTAGATTGCCCAGATAACGGTCTAAGAGAGATTTCGAGAGCCATCTCCAAAACGAAGCTTGACTCCTAGGAAATAGGGTTAGATTGCCCAATACCTAAAAGATTTCAAGAACCATCTCTAGAACGAAGCTTGGCCCTTGAGGATATGAGATAGATTGCTCAGATACCTAAAAGATAGATGACAAGATAAGCAAATGCGAGACATTGAGATGCCCCAAGTAATGAGAACTGATGATTCAGATCAGACTAATTCAAGAATTGATTCAACAAGATTCAATGATGCAATCATCATGCCCCCTTGGGAGTGAAATCAAAAGATGACACGTCAGAAGATGATTGACAGCAAGAGCTTGCAGATAAGGACAAGATCAAAGATTAGAAGAATTCACAAAAGTAAATCAGAGCAATGTAGAGGTCCGGTTGACCAAATTTGACTAGAGTTGACTTTGATGAGAAGAGTAAAGATCTCAAGAACATGATGCAAAGATGAGGATCTGGCAGGAAAATGACACCAAAAGGCTGACTGCACAAGCGTCCAATCCCAAAGGGTCTCAGAATTTAAAACACAATTTTGAGCTATGTAGAGATGTCAGATTTCGATTTCGATCCTGAAAACTTGTGCAATCATGATGAACCCGGGAAAAAAGATGAGAACCTTTGATGAACAGAAAGAAATCAAGAGAGAAACAAGATATCATCTCAAATTCAAGCTGAGAATGTGAATGCAAGCCTAGAAAATGCAAGCCTAAGCTAAAGATGCAAGCCTAGAATGAAAAAAGCAAACCCTAGGACTTGGTTGTTGGACTCCCCATATTTATTATCATTGAGCCTTTTAAGTTCAAACAATCGCAAGATGTCATACAATCCTCACTAATATCGCTATCATGAGAATATGAATATGACATAAGTCTTAAGTTTTTCAGAATAAAGTGTAAGCATTAAGGCACAAGAAGCCAAAATGACCTGAACACCTATTCCTTTTAATCTAGCAAGTTAACATAAGCATTAGAGCATAGATGCTAGAATGACCTGAATGTTGCTTGCAACAAACACACCAAACATGTAGGAGTTTCTTCTTTTTCCAAAGATTGCTCACAGTGACCCTTATGTTCACTTAGCAGGACGAGCGTTTTCAATTTCACCAATAGCAGAAAGAAGTCACTCAAAAGACAAGGAGAAGAACCAACCTCACCAAAGCATCCATATACAAGGAGTTGAGGTACGCATGGCCATCCAATACGAGATGGAGACTCTTACAGACAGACACCCCTCTTATATGAATTCTTTGGATCATTGGAACTAAACCAACAAGAAGAAAGAAAAGAAAGAAAACAAACAAATACTCAAAGAAAACAAAGCTCAGCAAGCCTCAAAGGAACACACATTTAGTTTCAGTTTAAGTTCATGTTCAAGCGAATTGAAGTCAATTCAGAAAGATAATGTTCGAAGTCTCAACGAGATAGTGACAGCAGGCAGACGCAGTGAGAATCACTGGTGACTATCGCAAGAGACAAAGTCTCAAGAAGATATCGGGAAGCTAACAAAGTATCGACAGGCAAACACAGTGAGAACCACTGGTGACCGATACAAGAGAGAGATTCTCAAGGTGAGAAATCTCATTGATACTAGTGAAACATCAGCAGGCAGATGTAGTAGGAACCACTGGTGACTGATGTAAGGGAAAGATCTTGAAAGAGAGGTCAAACAAGAGCTAGGTATCAGTAGGCAGGCATAGTGGGAATCACTAGCGACTGATACATGAGAGATCCTCAAGGAGAGAAATCTCAAAAGTTGCTAGGCATCAGTAGGAAGACACAGTGAGAACCACTGGTGACTGATGCTCAAAAAGAGTTTCTGAAAGCGATAGGACAATGCCCCCTAGACCAGGCAGGTGCCCCCAAACGTGAACCAATTCCAATCTATGAAGAGTCGAGCAAAATTGAAGACAATTGAAGGAAAGTGCATGAGCTAGCAAACCAAAGCAGGAAACAAACTAAAGCAGGAAATAAAGGAAGCAACTAAAGAAGGAAAGAAAACTAAGGTAGGAAAGCAAAGAGACTAAAGCGGCAAACTAAGAGCCAAGCGGTGCTGAGATGAGATGTAGCTTCAGGAAACAAGAGGCGCCTGTTTACCAGGTTTTCACCATCTTGGCAGAGATTATATTTTTGCTACCATGACGCCTGTTTACCAGGTTTTCATCAATGGCACATTTTCTTCTTTTTCAATTTTTTTGTACTTTTCTCTTTTTTTGCTTTTTTTGTACTTTTTGAATATCTCATTTTTTTGTATTTTTTCATTTTTCTATTTTTTTGTATTTTTTATTTTTTGATTTTTTTGTATTTTTTCAAATTTTCTATTTTTTTGGATATTATCAAGGTGCCTGTTTACCAGGTTTTCACAAGGATAATAGATACATCAAAGTGCCTGTTTGCCAAGTTTTCACTAAGATGATCATTTTTTCAGGACATTTTGCAATTTTTAGGATTTTTTCAAGACCAATAAGTATGTACATGAGCACATAGAGAATGTCAGCTATAGAACTTCTTCAGATGAAGAGCGTTTATTGGCTCTTTGAGTGCCTTTCCTTCAGTGGTGATCTCTGGAAACATGGTCATTTGTAGTAGTAGCTAGCTGAGAAGTTGCAGAATCAGAACTAGATGTTGTAGCAATAACAAGAGATCCAACCAGTAGTGTCCAACTATCAAGAGATCCATAGTCAAGGAAAGATCACTTAAGTGAGACCCACAAATATCCTCATGGACACATCTTAACTCTTTGTCAGATTTCTCACGCTCTAAATGCTTAGGGAGAGTATATTCTAGATTTTCCTTAGTCATGTCATTAGTAATAAGGAGATACTGATATGCACTTTGGGAAAAGGCAAGATGGAGTGAAGAGGGTAAATTATGAGAGGTGAGGGTGATGAAATGGAGGGAAGTATGAGAATTTTGGAAGCTCGAATGACAACTTTGATTTTTCCTTTCTTTGGAATCCACATAGCTTTTAAATTTTTTCTTCTTTACTTTGAGGTGCTTTTGATGACAATGCCTATAGAATGGATTTCAAGATCCATGTTTTATTTTATTTTTTGGCTTTTGATTGTCTTCTTCCTTTTGAGGACCTTTGCGGTCTTTTGAACGCCTCTGTTGCTTTCCTTTCTTCATAGTCACATGTCAATTAGATGGGACATGGTGACCTTGAGATATAAGTGGGTTCTCATTATTTTTATTTTTATGTTGCACATCCAAGTTACTTCCAAAAGACTCGGGAATAGTGGATGAAAGAGGCTTATATGACTGGTTCAGGTGGAGAGGTGGAAATGGAAGTGGACAGGCCACTTTTCTAGGAGATGAAGAGGGAAGAGAAGTCAATGGGATGGACTCAAGTGCAAATATATCAGTATCATCCTCAGCATTCATGACTGCATCAGATAGATCAAGAAAGTAATCTTACATAGAGCATTGTCGATTGTGAGTCATCTTAGAAGAGTCAGATAAGTTTGGAGGAATATTATGTGAGCCTAACCAAGATGGTCTATTCCAAGAGTTAGGTCCCCTTTTAGGTGGTAAGATCACATGAGTAGGAACCAATTCTATTCTGGATATACCAAGATTCCATGAGATTGTAACAAGATGGGGTCTCAAATACCCATGATTTGTTGGAGCAGTAGAAGTATAACTCAGAGCAGATGGCCTAGGAGCCATAGGAATGATCTCCATAGGAGGGTGGAAAGGATCATCATCAATAGCTTGATCTGGAGGATCATAACTTTCTCCTCTTTCTGAGTTGTTAAGACTAGCATATAAGTGTGTAGCATCAACTGGTATTTCTGTAGTAGCATCTGATATGGAGTCCCATTTAGCTAGAGACATAGTCAGAGGTAGATTTTCTTCATCACTATCATCTATCAAAGGAAATGTTTCTTCAACAGTAGGATCTTTTTCAGTAGTAGGAGTAGCAGAGTAATCTGAAATAGGCATACCTTGGGGCATACCCAAGATAAGGGAAGCATCCAACAGTTTCTCCCAATCAGTATGTGTGCCATTGGAGTTGGCAATAGTAGGAGTCTGTTCAATAGCAGAAGTGGTGGAATAATCTAGAATAGGCATACCTTGAGGCATACCCAAGATAAGGGAAGCGTCCAACAGTTGCTCCCAATCAGTATGTGTGGCATTAGAGGCAATGACATATTTAGTAGTAGCTGCAGTAGTAGAAATATGTTCAGTAGAGTGTATAAAATCCTCCCGGTGAGGACCAAAATCATGTTCTTGAAGCACTTGAGAAGGTAGATAAGACTCTTTTTGGTAGTCTAAATCAGAATTTTGAACATTCAAAGATCTTTCATGTGTCATAGGCTGAATTTTTTCTTCTTCATCATCTGAATCTTCATGTGAGTGAGAGTTGTAGCTAGGTTGGTCAAGTTCATGGCCCTGATAGCCAATACCGAATCTATCTTCAGATGGTTCGTCACAAGAACGTGGAGATAGAGGGAGAGTTGTCAATGTCAACATGGACTCAAACTGATATTCCCCCATGCCAATATCTTTGATCTTCAAGGTCTTTTCTATTTCTTTTAGCTTAGCATCATAGAACTCAGTGGACTCTCCATTGGCGGGAACAAAGTTGTCTATCATTTGGGTAAGCATCTTAGTAGAGCAAGTATTTAGGCTAGCACTATTTTCAATGAGGATGCGGCGGACACGCTCAGGACCTTCCATAACTTCAATGTGTAGGGGAGCATTATGCGGGTGGCTTGGAGAGTGATCATCTTCTTCAGAGAAGGACAAATAATGAGGTGAAGTCAAATGACCCACCATAGATTGAAACTGGTCAAGATTGAGATCTTTGGGGATGTTTGCCTTGGTGAGGGCTTTATCCATAGATAGTTTTGGTCTAGATGTCGAAAGTTTGGGACCTTTGAGAACAATCTTCACACAAGATCGAGTGATAGCATTCACACAAGATGGAGACTGTGTGGATTTATAAGAGGGAGATGCAGGGCCTCGCAAGATAAAGGGAGTTTTTGTTTTAGGAGTATCCTCACTCCCTGGAGAAATGATCATGTCATAGTAAGAGATCCAAGGTTTGTTTCTAGCAAATTTGGAAGGCGGTTGAGCTACTTTTGCAGCCTTCTTAGTGGCATTGACTATTTGCATGCTAGAGCTGAGATTAAAGATAGACTTTGAGGGTTTTGGCGTCACATTGTCAACAACCCTGTCATTCATAACATCTATGTTTTTGTTGACAATCTTATCCTTATCCTTGTTTGAGGGAGAAGGTCCTTGCTTGTTGTCTTTGTTCAAAGTCAATTCTCCCTTCTTGACCATAAATGCTTCTATCCTCATAGCCCACCTAATCATATTGTCAAAAGTGAGGGGACCTTGTAATCATACTTGGTATCCAAAATTTGGGACAAGATTGTCCAAGAATATATCAAGCTTTTCAGACTCGGGTAATTCATGTGGATACTTCGTGCATAGTTGTCTCCATCTATGGAGAAATGTTAGGAGAGGCTCCCCTTGTTGTTGTTTCAAATTGCAAAGGTCTCAAATGTTGACCAGATATTGAATATTATGGGATTGATCATAACTCTTGTCATTTTGAGACTGACCATGACCTTGGTCATTTGGAGATTGCTCATGACTATCACTGAATTTATCTCCCCCTGGGAAGTGGAATGGAGCTCCCATCTTAAAAATAGGATCGAAAGAGTTGATAGTTCGAAAGGATCAATAGGTCCAATTTTAGAAAGTGACCCTTCAGAGTCTTGCTGGTCTTCAAACAATAGGTTATAATATTCTTGAAATAACAAGTCAGACTGTATCTGAAACAATGGATTGTAATACTCTTGGAATGAGGAGGAATGTGAGGATCCCTCACGAAGTTTAGATTTTGCAATAGATTCAGAATGATCTATGTCTTGATTATGAGGTTTGCTTCTATCTTGATCAGTATTCTAAATGGGATAAGTCTTTCCACTTCGAGTCGTGATAGTCATAAATGAAGATGTAACAAGAAAGAACTCAGGATAAAGCTAGACTCTGTCTCAAAGATAACAAAAAGAGGATAAATGGCTAGAACAGCCAAGATGCAAGATGAACCTGGTACGAGTCGTCAAAAGAGGAGTGGCTAGAATAGTCGAGATAAGACTATCACAACACGAGGTGCAAAAGGCATAAAGAGATAAGATGAATAGATGAGAGACAAGGTGAGTCAAAGCAAAAATCGATCGATTCCTAACTCAAGACAACCAGTTTCTGACAGTGAATGATAGGAAAATAGAAAAATAGATCACGGACAAAAAGGCAGATCAAATTTATGTCATTGATCAAGCACATAAGATAGAAATCAAGGAGTTCAAGCAAACATTCTTTAAGCAATGGACAAGGGACAAAGCAACCTTGCGCATGAGCAGGAATAGTGACTTAGTATTTCTACTCCCTATGGAGTCTACTTGTGTATGTTCTTGAAAATGTTTTAGCAGGCACTTAGAACACAACAACATCCTAGCAAGTTATCTACAAGGATATACATGTCTTTTCTAATAGGATTCCTCGATATACGCAAGGTACATGAGGCACAAATTCATAGATGAGAAGAATCTGAAATCACATAGCCAGGGGGAGACGGTAACCCAAATCTCCTCCTTCAATTCTCAAAGGTATAAAGTTCTTTGAGGCTTAGCCAAGAGTGAAATCTAACTCATTCCCAAGAGAGGTGTCTTTGGATTCACCTCCTGATATTTATACTCTACCGGAACATGGGAGTTAAGGTCATCCCTTGAGGTGATAAAATCCCCAAGCAGGCCTTCTAGAAATGAAAAAGTAAGTAATTCTCTATCAAAAGTATTTAAAGCACTAAAGGTGGAACACTTAACTCTTCAAGTAAATGTGAAGTGAGTCCAAAAGTGGAACATTTAACTCTTCAAGTGAATGTGAAGTGAGTCCAAAAGTGGAACATTTAACTCTTCAAGTGAATGTGAAGTGGGTCCACAAGGTGGAACATTTAACTCCTCACACAAACTCAAAGTGAGTCCAAAAGCGGAACATTTAACTCCTCACAGAAACTCAAAGTGAGTCCAAAAGTGAAACATTTAACTCCTCACACAAAATCAAAGTGAGTCCACACCTTAGAAAACTAATGAGTTCTAAAAAGCACAAAAGGATTTCCTGGTGGAACAATTAATGCTTCTTTCTATGTAGACCCGTCCCCTTTAATGTGGCGCTGACCTTGCAACCACGGGGTGGAACGAGGGGCCGGCAGATGAGCGAGTCCAATAACCCAAGATAGTAATCTAGATCAATCAAAAATACTCCAAATTTTCTTATCAATACTACTCATAAGTGGAAGAGGGTTTGAACCAATGGAATATTTAACTTTCCAAGCAAACATAGAGTGAGTCCACAAAGTGGTGCATTTAACTCCCTATGTAAACAAGGAATGAATCCATGCCCTCAATCACTCAATGAGATATTTGATATTGGAACCAAGAATTACTTAAGGTTTAAACACAAGCATTCACTTATATAAACTTGTATGAAAGCAAATCTATGTTCATTCATTTCCCATTAAGAGCATCAATTGAAAAATGTTCTATGAAAGCATGTAACACTCAAGCCAAACACATGAGAGATTAATTTTATGCCCAAACCAAGTGTTATAGAGATTTTAAGAACTCACCTCAGGTCTAAAGATCTGCAATCCAGCATTTAGCACACATCCGAAAGTATAGAATCAAGACAAATCAATAGCAAACCGTAAGATATGTAACATTGTTGTCTTCAAGACAGTCTTTAAAGATTGATTTATTTGACCAACCAAAACTCGAAACCAAAATTTTTGGAAAACACAAAGTTTGAAGATAATTACCATATCTATCACCTCATACAATCTTAAGATCTGATAAGCTCATTTGATTCCTCAAACAATTTCTTTTTCAGACTACAAATTCTGATCCACATCCCTGTCATAATTCAGATTTAAAATACCAAACCCTGCCTAGGAAATCTCATATCTTTCTCAAAAAGAATCCAAATGAAACCAAACCAATTTCAAAGTAAATATTAATGAATATAGTTTCCAAATATGTAATCCATTTATTTTTCCCATTCATAAATAATTTTCTAAGAATAAATCATTACCTACAACTCTAATACAGATTGTTAAAAACTAGTTTTCACTCAAATGCCCATAATTTTCACAATTCTACATAAAAATGACTCAAACCAAAAGGAAATGAAAGATAATTCATGTATCTTTCCAATAAATATTATTAGAGATCCTTATTCTTCACAATTTGTCCATACCAAATGTTTCAATCTAACTATATTCAGAGAATCTCAAATCTGCAAATACCCACTTTCACCAAAATGATCATAACTTATTCATTTCTTTATAACAATGAACCAAAATAAAAACATGAGAAAGAAGATTCACAATTATATCCATCCATTATTATATTACAGGGTTACCAAGCTTTAAATGGCTGTACAAGGCCTGGAACCAACACTAAAACTGTAAAACCAATCAAGAATGAGGCCAAAAATTGATCTTTTCTACCCCACGGTGGGTGCCAAAATGTGTGTGCTTGAATGTGACCTCTAAATAAACCAAAAATGCAAAATAGTCATTTCTCCTATAATCTAATTACGAAGAGAATATGAATTATTCAATCCAAAATTCATGAAGAAGCGACCTGTTGCCTCCTATGCAGGCGGGGTGTATAATCGCTCTCAGATTGGAGAACCAACAACCATCAGACCGCTACTACAACGGAGGATTTTCCAAGAAAGCCATAAAGATGATATGAAAAGCTAGAAACAAACTAAGATGAATGCAATTAATCTAAGAATACTTTGAGAGAAATATGCAATTAATCTAAAGTACTTGAAAGGAAATATGAAATGCAGATTTTTAGTTGATTTTGAAATAAAAATGATCTTAATCTAAGAACAATTAAGCAAATTTAATCTAAATGAGAAATGCAATTACACTAAAATGAGAAATTAAACTAGTTGCAAATGAAAGCTTGAAATTCAATCAAAAATTCACTATAGTGCCTTTACTCTCAAAATTGCCATCCATGAATGAGAAAAAGAGGCTCCTTAAAAAGAAAAGCCCGGAGAGGAATGAAGAGTTTCTTGATTTGTAACTCATGACTCTTCATTTCCCAAATTGAGACAAAAAGACAAGAATTATTTAATTAAAAAGAATGGAATTTGCCACATGTGGGAGGTGACCTTTCGAGTAATTTTGAATAATTAAATTCAAATAAAGAGGTGTCCATTCGAATAATTAAATAATATTAATTCCTTTTTATGGGTAATTAGCTAAAGGGGGGAGCTTTTAATTTAATTCAAAGTGTTTATAACTTTAGAACTAAATTAATTTATCATAGGGATAATTTAGCTAATTAAGTCAAAGACTTTAGGAATTACTTTAATATTTGATTATTGCAAATTAGGGTTTTTTTGCAATTGACATCAAGTTGAATTAAGTCAAGCAGGAGAGAGAAAATTGCTTAGCAAAGTAGGACTTTGAAGATGTAGAAATTTGAGGAATGCACCAAAATTGATTGAAATGAATAGGTGCCATTTTTAAGGTATTACAGGGATGTAGGATGTAGTTTTGAGGGGATATTTGATATAGGAATTATATTTGACTTGTGATGTCATATCAATGAATTTCTAAAAATATGTTTCAAGAACTTATCCACTTCATTGTCAATGTGAAAAGTGAGAATAACAATAGATTTAATGATGTGAAAATATGGGTATGATATTGATGCAGTGCAAGGCAGGAGAATCCCCGATGGAGATGTACTTGCCCCCAGCAAATAACCACACAATAGAATATAATAGCAATACACAGATTTAGAACCACACAATGCCAATACTCATAATAGAATCATTATATTTTCATCCAACATGCCCGGCTGTAAGGCCTTCTGGGTTATGGCCAAATACAATGCAATTTCAATAGAAACTCCACAAGATCTTGCAAGATACAAACCAAACCCTAGCTAGCCCAGATCCACGCACTAGTAGGAAACCCCAAGGAAGATCTAAACTTGTGTTCACAAGCCCACCAAGCAATCCCCTTGTTTCCCAAGCTGCGGCCACTAGCTCCTCTCAAAACTCGCTCCTCTTCCTCTTCTCCAAGATGGATGAATAATGACTAAAGACTTCCCCCACAACCCCTACTTATACCAATCTAAGCCACAGGTCATCCCTGAACATAAATTAAATATAAATACTAAAATTAAATGCCACAAGTCGGCTAACAACAACAATTAAATGCCCAAAATAGATGTCTTAGTAAAATCATGATATCTCCTAGCTCCGAATAAATTAGAACTCATGCTTTGAACCGTAGGTAGAAATATAGGCCCTCTTCAATCCTTGAAATTTTCAGCCTCTAAATCTTTGTGGAAAATTACTTATATGGCCTGAAATAGGCACCAAATTCCTACGCAAGGCCAAGCTCCTTCTAGGCCATGCTGAGCAACCAAGACCATGCCAAGTGCCATTAAATACATCAAAACCAATTACCCAAGACCCAAGTAGGTTTATCAAACTCTACCAAACCCCTCACATATGAAAATAAGTCCACACGACTCCATCAAATCTCCCAAACATGTAGGATAGCTAACTACCCTGGGATGCTCCTACATCAGATATAGTGTGGATATTGATAGCTAGCTAATGATTATAAAGGATGAATGGGATAAAGGTGTAGAAGAATCAAGTAGCACCATTATGAAGAGAGAAAATGTTACCTAATAGAAACTCAATCGTTTTGTACTAAGGAGTTGTTATTATATAAAATAAATTATAATATGTAACTCCATTTTAAGAAGAATTTTTACATCATGGTTTATAATATTTTAGGAAATTTCATATTTACATAAAAATTATGAGGATGGATCTTACCTAATAAAAAAATATTCCATGTATACTAAAGAGGAGTTATTATCAAACAAAATATGAAGTTAGATTGAAGAGGGATTTTTTTTTTAATTTAATCTCTACTTTATTAGCTTTTCAACTCCATTTAGTATTTTTTTCATAATTGTATAATTAAACCTCAATTCTACAAGAAAAGAAGGTGCATATTTAGAATATGCAACTTCATTTTTAGAAGTAACCACATTTGTTATTTATATGTCATGCAATCTTGTAGGAGGCTATATATTTTTGTACAATAGTTATGAAGAGGTCCAAAACTTACCACATACAAAAACATGCCTTGCACACTATGGAACATTTTTCCTTGTTCAATAACTATAGATATGTAACTCTATTTAGAAGAATCTACATCTATAATTCTCAAAATTAATAGCCTTGTAAGAAGTTGCATATTTCCATAGTTCAATTTTGAAGAGGGTATATTTTGTAGTGTACTAAGGAGGAGTTATCATAGACACAATTATGAAGAGGGAAACTCTTCAATGAGTATTGGCACCACGATCAAGATTGTCTTGTCTAGATTATCAACCTTGATTAATCAAAACATGGTGTTGTATCTTTGGTTGTGTGATAAGTATATTCTAGATAAAGCCTTGGGGTTTTAATATTGTTTCTGATGCAAGAGTATCCTGGGTGTAAGAGCAATCTTGCATCACCCAAAAATATTTATGTTTTTCTATTCAATAAGGGCTATCTTGTGTAGAGCTACTATTTATGGAAACTTGCTATTTTTAGTAAGTTGGTCATAAATTTCAGAATGTTCTGATTTCACATGTGGAGGTTCATCTCAGTCGTATCAGCCTGCCAGTAAAGTTTCATTGATAGATCAAGTCTAGCTTTGTAGATATTAAAAATTTTCGGTATTGGCAGCAGGGTACAGAAAATTTGAACTCAGTTTTGAAGGCTTTAGAGGCCCCGGATGGGGTCGAAAATTTGGGTGCATGAGTCATGCCCGTAGAGCACTTCGTGGAGTTTTCGAATTGGGGTTGTAATAGTCAATTGAAGCAACTGGCGATGACTTATGGTCTTCGGAAGTTGAGTCACCTGAAATGACCGAAAATAATTTTCCTTCAAAATTTCTGTTCGGGTTTCAAAAGTTATTTTGAGCCGACTTTGATGTAATAAATTGTAAAATAAAATATTTCTATGTTTGGTCGGCCCTTTGGGCTAAATTTTTGGAACATTCTCGGGCATTGGAAATTGCCTATATAAAGAAGGCCCGTAGTGTTGTCTTAAGTAGTTCTGGGCAGTAGTTCTAGGTAGTAGATCTGGGTAATAATTTGAGGCTTTGTCCTACTGAATATTGTAAGGGAATGCCCATGTGGCCTTGCATATTGTAATTCTGAAAGTTTGTAATTCCACATTTGTGGAGATAATGAGAAGCCAATTTTTTGTTCTTGCACATTGTTGTTGTTTCTCTATTTCTGTTATGTATTTGTGGTATTAAGGGGAGCACCCTTCATCAGTTTCCTTGATGTTTGTCATTTTTCCAATCATTTTAGACTTAATAATACTTATTTCTCTTGTTATTTCAACCTGCACATTTGACTCACCTTCTTTCAATCCATACTATTTTCATCTACCAAGAGCACATCAAATCTGAGATTTCACTTGATTTTGACTATAAATATATATCTTATTTGTTAATATTTTTTTCTAGTGAATAAGAATTCATACATTGACCTCCAATTTATAACACTGTCTAATATCTATTTATTTAATCAATAAATCATGCAAAACAAATCAAAATACGATAAAATTTTTAATTTTTATCTTATCCTTACCTTAAAAATCACATTTCTTAGAAAAAAATATCACAAAAAATTATTAATTTGTAACTCTTTTTTTCTTTTGTTTTAAATTTTTATGGAGAGTTCAAACCTGCAAAGCAGCCCAGCAGAGGCACGAAGCCTAGGAGCAACCAACCAGCAAAGGCCCACCACATAAACATTTTAGCAACCCGATACGAGCGCACATGTGCCTGAAACCTCTTCGGCTAAGAGCCAAGGATTGAGGGGTATCCACACCGCCAAAATCACCTAGGGCACAATCCTGGCCTCATCCATTATGATGTCGGAGCCTTGCACTCAACAAGACTTGACCCCTGGTGAGTTCATTGAGAACCATTCAACTTTACCAGCAGACCAAAAACCTGTTGAAAATGAATATAATTAAAAACCAATTTCATAAGAATCATTCAAAATTATTTTCGAACAATCTCATATATATATAGATCTTAACATCTCTACTCTTGCCTTCCTCATAGTACTACAAAAATGTTTTTGCCGTCTTGATCCTATTGACTGCGTTTCCTTCTCTGGAATTTATCGGTCCCTCTAAGCAGGATAATTTTAGTTCTTGTTTGTTGTCTTTGTTGGATGTTTGTCTAATTCATTTTGGTTGTTATATCTTAACCCTCGTTGCTTGCTGACAAATTGTTCTTCTTTCTATTGAATGCTACCTACGGTACTTCTTTTTGTCCTTTAATTCCTGCGTGTCTTTGTTGGACATATACTTCATTTTGGTCAACATGACTAGACGTCCTATTCTTTTTGTCTTTCGTTTTTCTTTCTTTCTCTTTCGTCGTTTTATCGTTTGTTCGGTTCTTTACCTTCATTTGCTGCCTCTTTCAGAGATTTGGACCATACAGCTTCTCCTCTCCCACGGAACTTTTGAATACGTATTCAAGAAACTACATGCAATGTATGCTTTTTTGTCGTTTGGTTTTTCTTCCTGCACGTGGCCGCGTCTTTATTCCTTATGGTCGTTCCCTGCCTCGTCTTGAGTTTTGAAAGGATGGGTTGAATGGGTTATCTTAACAAATGCCGTTCTTAATTAATACTAAAAAGTCTTACGCGGTATTGCCGACCTGCTTAGAATCTCTCCTGCAGAATCTCCACTATATAATGTTACATAATGGTCGGCAATGCAATCACGTTCACACTTCACTGTTTTCTCAGTTGATCATATCCTCTTCTTGAGAGAAATGGCGTGCTACATGCGCTTGAGCTTAATGCTTCTGTGTGTATTTCTGTGTTTTTGCAGTGAGCGTGTGATGGGAGGAGATCCTGATTCCCTGCAAGATTTCTGTGTCGCAGACAAGCAAGGCCCAGGTAAACTCTGATGCATGCAAATTTTTGTCTTTCTTAGCTTTCTATATACATGTAAGAGTACTAAGCCAATGTGAAAATGAATATGGTCAGTTTTGGTGAACGGCTTCTCTTGCAAGGACTCCAAAATGGTTTCAGCAGAAGATTTCTTCTTCGGTGGTCTCGCACGAGCAGGGAATACAAGCAATGCTGTGGGCTCTAACGTAACTGCAGCCAATGTTAATCAGATTCCGGGGTTGAACACTCTTGGGATATCGTTGGTCCGCATAGACTACGCTGTAGATGGAATTAATCCTCCTCATACCCATCCAAGAGCCACAGAAATCTTGGTTTTACTTAAGGGGCAGCTTCTGGTGGGGTTCATCGACACAACAAACAAGTTTCACAGCAAGGTGTTGAAGAAAGGAGAAGTGTTTGTGTTTCCCAAGGGATTGCTTCATTTCCAACAGAATGTGGGGAAGCGAAATACAGTTGCCATCGCCGCGCTGAGCAGCCAGAATCCAGGAGTTCAGGTTACTGCCAGTTCTCTGTTTACAGCGAATCCTCCCCTCCCAGATGGTGTTTTGACAAAGGCCTTCCGCAGTGATAAAACGCTTGTCGATTTCATTCAGGGAAAGTTCGCGTAATGTAGCCTCCTATTAGAGTTCCTTATCTTTCAGTCGCCATTCTAATAAATTGAAGTAGTAGCCATGCAGGCTAACGAAATAAGAACGATGATAAGAATTGTGTGCCTAGGCCTTGCATCCTTCGTCTTGCTTTTACTCAGTTGTATTTGTGCTTGTAGTGATTTATACATGTGTTTTAGGAATCTTCTTTTATTCTAAATATATATTAACTTGTGGTCATGGTGTTCACGAGCCTTCTATTCGTTCCCACATTTTGTATACATATCTAGCATGGTAATTATAATTATAACATCGGACATAAATCCACTTCCAATTATGCCTTGATGGATGTCCATGCGTTCTTTCTAAAGCTTCTACTTGGCACAGACTGGGAGGATGTTTGCAAAGGTTGAGGAATTCGGCCTTAAACCTGCTAGTCAATTTTTTCGTAGATGTCTCGAAGGCTTTTCCAACAATTCCAACTTACGTTTATCCCACAACCATTGTACTCCACTAACAATGTCTATTTGGACTTGGGATTTTTATACTATCTCCTCCCTTGTAGAGATTATCATGTTGTGCAATGGCATAATTTGCCCTCAATAAATATACCTAAACATCCTATAGAGTAGCCTCCTTTCAATTCAATTTCATTTATGAAATTTTTTATGAAAAAAAAATAGAGAGCTCTTGTTTCATTTCTTGAACAAATATATAAGATGATTCAAGAGTTATGTAAAAATTGAATATTTTTTATCTCTTTTTTTTTTTTTTTTTTAAACAAATAAATTTAATTTAAATTTATTAAATAGTCTTTTGTAAACCATACATGTTCAAATTTAATTGAGAAGTAAGATAAGGTTTATCTTTCAAGGTCAATAATATAATCTAGAAATTATTTAAGCATGGGATTAGGAAAATGGAGAAATCTAAGAGGTCAAGGCACCAAAGTCAATTAGTAAGAAATACTCTAATCACTTTGCTAGATTTTTGAGTTCACATGTCTATTGGTCTAGATTTAAGAGCCATTTTTCAACATAATATCCATTAGGTCCATAGTTATGACATTTTTTTTTGAAATTCAACAATCATTTGATAAATGTGACAAAGGCCCCAACTATTTTTATGGGTAGAGAGGGTTGTATTAAAATATCCTGAAAGGATGAATTTCTCATACAGAAAAGATAGAATGAAAGAATTTTTTTTCCCAAGTTCAAAAATTGTTGTCCTCTATTTTTGTTGAACCATATTAATTTAGCAAATAAAAGGATGGATTTAAAAAAAAAAATTTGAGAAACATCCAATCAGCAATGGAAACAAAAAATCAACCAAGATATGACTAGAATCCCCAAAAACTCAAAGACATCTTTCAAGGTTGACAACATCCAATAAAAGTCATTTTCATTCCTTCCAATCGTTAACTAAATGGAGGTCCTTGGAATATTTTAATATAGCTTCTTTCAAAATAATCAAATCCTCCAACATATATCAATTTGATGCAAGCTTCTTAGGTGCATTTTAGCCTTGAAAACTCCATGTAGAGATCTTCAATACTCTTTAAGAGAGGGGAATCATACCCTTGCATCTCAACATGTATTCCTTCATATTTGCAAAGGCTCTTCTTCAATGCTCCTAGAAAATCCTTATGAATGCTGTTGCAATGCTCTTGGATGAAATATGAATGCATGTATGTTTCCTGGATAAATTGGATCTTCAAGATGAAGTGAGTGGGCCTCCTTTTATATACCAATTTCATGACAAAGATTTAAAAGGGATGACTACACACGGTGGGAAAAGAAATTGGAAAGTTGAGATGGGCCTAGAATCTCGAGGCACCCAACCTTAGGGGGAGGTCAACTACAGCCTCACCCCAGGGGATAGCCTGACACCAACATACCCCTTGATGGATTAGCTCATCAAGGGATGGTCTAGGATCTCAATGAAAAAGAAAAGAATAGTGGAAAGAAGTAGAAAATAGGGGCCTGATCTAACACAAAAGAAAAGGTACATCCATGGGTCCATAAAGGCATTTAAATTAGGTCCCAGCATCCTACTAAGGAGGTATAAACATGTCTCAACATGGGTTCTTCCATTTTGAGACAATACACCACTCATAAGAAAAACCCAACCTATGCATCTCTGGATATATAGTTGAACCATTGTTGATATCTACACATCTACAAGCTACAAATGAGAAGGGCATTATATGTCATCTAACTATACTAGGAAATTATGTTATTGTGTCCCCATGATATGTCTAAATATAAATATACATATAGATTAATATAATTCTCTTAGATGCGAGAATCCTCAAACTTAAGATAGTGACTCATAGATAAGTTATATGAAGCTTTTATATCATAATTAGGAGTCCTAAAACTGAAAACATGCATACATAAAATAAAACATGCAAACATACATACAAACATCTAGAGAGAGAAATCAAAGCCTTAATATCATCACCACTATCAAGACTTACCAAATAATCAAGCAATTATTTTATATCATCATCATATTGTAGTTCATTAAAAAAATCAAAGGATATAATTTTATCCATAACAAGATAGTCTTGGAAAGGAGAGAGATGTGGGTCTCTAAAGATATAATAAATCATGGTCTAAAGAGAGTTTAGTAAATTAATATGTGAGATAGAATACCTAGTTTAAAATAAAACACTACTAATAATCAAATCCAACAATATAATAATTCTCAATATCATGTACTTCCTTCTAATTAGTTACACTTAGTTTAAGGCCAATTTTATAGAGATGTGGAAAGATATGAATTAATCTGATGTTTTTCACAATGCCATCTTGCCAAGGCTTATCATTTTTTTTTTCCAAGTGACTAAACAAAAGAACAAACTATAAAACCCATTATTTTTTAGTAACACACTCCTCATATATTTTTTTAATCAAAATATGTAAAATTTGAACCCTTCAGCATTAAAACTAGCACCACATTTTATAAAATATCTAAAATTATTAACTAAAATAGAAAGGTTAATTCAAACTAAAATAACACACACCTAGACATAAATCTTAAAAAATCAAGCACATGGTTATGTAGTTCTCATACTTTAACTTATTAGCATGTTTTATTTTTGAAAGAATTGATACCATATGTCTAAGTTATGACACTATTTATAAGATTTTTCTTTTATAACATTAAAAGAACATGCATAGTTTGGAAGATGTTCATCCACATGACCAAATATTTAGTACTAGGGGCTAGTAGAAAATAATAGCATCCTTTCTCTAATATGTAATGCATATTTATAAAAATAGTACCAATATGATGCAAGTAAGGGATAGGAGGAATATTCTCTATGAGATTCCTTTAGTGGAATAATTATAGTTGGTATTGTATGGTTATGTATACATGTATATAATCTGCATAGATCTAGATATAATCATATAATGTTTTGAAAATAATCATACCCACAAAAAAGTATCCAAAATAATTTGGCATCGAAAACTTAGCATGGATTCTATGAATTTATATATCTTTTGGGTCTTCAATTCAATTGTGAGTTCTATTAAATTGTGCCAAGATACAATATTTGAAATCTCTTATAGCTAAAACTCTATAAGAAATTTGGAGAGCGCTATAATCTATATTTCTAACACTTTGTGAAAGTTAATCAATCTGACAATACTCCCAAGAAGCAACAAATATAACCTTCCACACAAAAGAAATAAGAATGGTATGAAGACAAATAATTTATCAAATTCAAAATAAAAATTACTATAATATACAATTAATAAAACTATATTAAAGAATACAATCTTAAATACTAGCATAAACCAAGATCATGACAAGTGTCATGACCCTATGATATAAAACAAAACAAAAAATGAGTTAAGTAAGCTTTAGTATGTAAGTCTAAATAAGATGATGAAAAAATAGTTAGATAATATACCATATTCAAACCAACACCAAAAAAGTAATGCAAAACTATAATAAATATTATTGACTTAAAAAATTAAAGAAAAATAATTAAGTCATGATAAAAAGTCCTACCATGAACAAAATAAGGAATAAACTTTTCAAAAACATATTGTCATTTTTTGACATAGTAATGGTGACAACCATCAAGGCAATGTCTTTATAGGTTTTTTTTCTCTTCATTCTGTTATACATTTTTCCTATATCCATATTAACATATTAGGTAGGTTTATTTGTGCTTAATAAAGGAGACAACAATAAGTGGTGTTGCTTCATATTCCACCTTCCTAATTCATATTTCTTATAAATGCATTCTCCTAGCTTTGTTTTTCATTCTCATTAATTCCTGCAAATTGTAAATTATATTTGTGCACCTAAGCAATAGTCTTGTCTTCTAATCTTATGCTTGTCTTTAATTCTACACCCAAACTAAAATATAATTAGTTCCATAAATAGAAAAATAAAGCACCTAGTTCAGGAACAATACAACCTAGGTCAACTTAAAACCAACTAGAACAAACTAAAGTTAAACAAGAGAAAATGAGATACACCTAGTGAAGATTAGAGTTGGATCAAAAAGTGTACCCAACAAAATAATAAATGACTTTTGGTATAAAATATGTCCCTTTTTTGTAGAATCATTTGATGAATAAGAGTTTTAATGTTTATTCTCCTTTAGATTTATGTTTTTCACTATATTATGCATATTTATTATGGTATAGGAGGCATTGATGTTAAGGTAACTCACAAATATTTTTGTTAATTTTTTATAACTCAGCTAAAAATTAATTGCACAATAAATTCACATAATAGAAACTCTATCTAATTTATAACAATCAATCTGTGGGTTACTTAACAAACAAAAAAAATCCAATCATAAAGTGACAATAACACAAACGTACCTAGGAAACCCCAATGTGGGGAAAAATTGTAAAATGTTAGATCTTCTATTTAGCCTAACAACAAACTTTCTCTTCAAAAATCCAATGCAAGTTTGCTACATAAATCTTACATATATAGAGCCTTGCTACTTTACTTATCTTGCAAGAAAAGAATCTTTCCTTTCTTTCTCTGGCTTTAAATCATATATAAAATCACTCTTGATTTACTCAACCTCACAAACTTAGAAATATTATTTTTGAGAATAAAAAACATGGCTATTGCTAAATATCCAAGTAGAGTTATCTTAAAGCAACTCCACTCCACCTTTTGAGCTAAAAAAAATCAAAACTCCATCTTAGCAAGGAAGGTGTTATGTACAACACCCAAATTATCCCTGAAGAATACAAACTTATTTTTCATCAAAGCCTTGTTAGGGTGCCTGCTATTCAAGTTTTTCCATAGGAATGTACTAGAGTTTCCCTATCCCCTTCTCAACACAATCTCTAATGAAGAAAACATGTAGTCGCACCTTTTATTCAACTTAAGGAGAAAGGACTCATTCAACATATTATAAGACTGGCACAACAATTATTTCAGCCTCACAATATCCTCTCTATGTCCAAACACTCACTCTCAACTTATGCAAATAAATTGTGCTAAAAACTATCTTCGAAATAATCTAAAATTTCAGTATAGCAATTTCTATATATAAAAATAATTGTCTCCACTTCGCTTGCTAAAATTTTATTTCCCCATTTTCTCTTGGAAATCTCTTTCTCACAATGTACTCTTGGAAAATCTATTTTCTCTCAAAGTCTCCAAGAAATCTCTTCCTCTCAATATACCCAAGAAATCACTTCCTCTCAATATATCCAAGAAATCTCTTACTTGCGATGTTCAGGGAACTCACTTCCTTTTAGTTTACTTATCCACTATCAATATACCACACATTGTTGGAAATTGAACTTGAGAGACAAGTAATGAGTGAAAACACATTCTCAAACCATGTTGCAAACTCATCCTCCTTTGTAATAGATGCAACCTATTTCTCATGCTTTCTCTTGTTTTCCTTACTTAGGCACAAACTCGCATAGTGACCCAATTGATGGAAATAAAAATGCTTCACTTTACTCAGATATTTCTTTGTCTCACTCTTGGAAGATGACTCTTCACTTGGCGCTTTATTTTCATTCTACTTTCCTTTTCTTACAAGAGAAACATTATCTTCATCTTTAACCTTATTTTTTCTGATTTCTTTGCTAAGCACCTTCACATATCTCCTCTTGGACAAAATCATCCCAAAGCCTCTCCCAATCAAGCAGGTGATCTCGACTAACAATGCATTTTACAAACACTTCCCAGTGTTTGGAAAAGCCATTCAAGGCTATATGAACCAAATCATCTTCATAAATCATCTCTCCAATAGCCACTAACTCATCTATGACTTGAGTCAACCTAGACAAGTATGATGTCACTCACTCTCCCTCGAACATCGTGGTATTATGAAATTTGTCCTTGAGCATCATCTTATGAATCTAATAATTTATCTGATATAGTTTTGTGAGTGTATCCAACATCTCCTTGGTAGTGTCTTTTTCTAACAAATGGGGAATCAAATGATCTCTTACCTCATCAAGGGTAATCCTTTGTACCTTAGCCTCCTTGACTTCATGTGAATTCAAAGTGATAGGATCAGTCATAGGTGGTGTCACTACTATACTAGCATAGCTCCACAACCTATTCTCCTTGAGAATAGATGCAATTCAAACCTTCCACTATAAGAAGTTAGACACACCCTCAAGCCTATCCTCATATTGAACACTAGTTTCCATAGCCACAAAAATAACTGGAGAAGAAAACCTTATTTTTCTTTTTTATTTTTAAAAATCCGCATCATAAATTTTGGCTTTGCATTTAGAGTTTAGAGCTCTACTACCATGTTAATTTCTTATAACCCAACTATAGATTAATTGCACAATAAATTCACAAAATAGAAACTCTAGATCTGATTTATAACAATCAATACTCTAGGTTAATTAATAGCAAATAATAGTGGAAGCAAAAACAATAACAAAAGTCAATCACAAAATGACAATAACATAGATATACCCAAAAATCCCTAGTGTGGGGAAAAACCTACAAATGTTGGAACTTGTATTAAGCCTAACAACAAACTTTCTCTTCAAAAATCCAATACAAGTTTGCTACAAAAATCTTAAATATATAGAGCCTAGCTAATTTACTTAGCTTGCAACAAAAGACTCTTTCCTTACTTTCTTTAGCTTAGTTAATTTGGAATTTATTGCATATATTATTAATTTATAATTATTTTCTAATTTTATATTCTTTTTATTACAAATAAAACTTTCTGATTTATTGTATATTATTATTGATTTAGTATCTTTTTCAAATAACACATATGAATTTAGAAACTTATTTAGTAAATTTGAAACTTTTACAAATATTACCAATTTATACTTAATTATTAATTTTATATTATTTATATCTATATTTATTATGTTTAATATATGTATTTAATTTTAAATTATTTAAGTTAGCAATCGCACCTTGGTGTGCATTGGGTACATCGAAGAGGTGTGGGAGATCAATTAGGAAATTTTTTAGTATATTTTTTGTATACATTTGTGTAGTATATGTAGTCAATTGGTGTCTTCATCAAACACACATACACACACACACAAACATACATCTCTCTCTCTCTCTCTCTCTCTCTCTCTCTCTCTCTCTCTTTATATATATATATATATATATATATATATATATATATATATATATATATATAATATCTAAGTAAAGGTTCTAATTAGTTTTATTTCTCTTAATAATTATGATGAATATTAAAATCACATTTCTAAAATTCCCTAAAAGTAATAAAAAAATATGAAAATTAATTGATCCAATTCTGTAAATTTCAAAAAATGTTTATAAAGTTTTTATTATCATTAGAATGTTACTATATATGTATAAATGACAAAGAAATATTGAATTTATAGAGCCTATCTAAATATATGCCTTTATTTTGTTAATGACATAATGCCATGTCTATAATGGTAGCAAACTGTGCATTGCAATGATATATATATATATATATATATATATATATATATATATATATATATATATATATATATATATATATATATATATATATATATATATATATATATATATATATATATATATATGTGTGTGTGTGTGTGTGTGTGTGTGTGTGTGTGTGTGTGTGTGTGTGTGTGTGTGTGTGTGTGTGTGTGTGTGTGTGTGTGTGTGTGTGTGTGTGTGAAGTGACCCAAATCATCCAAGGATGAACCCACTATAACCTACAAAATATAAACATCTTTTATTGCATAATTTTTTATATGAGAGAAAAAAAAAAAAAATTGATTAAATGGAAAATTATGAAAAAGAGGAAGCAATATCCTATCATACCTATCAATTCGGGAACTAAGAAGGCACAATGAAAAACTTTTCGGATAAAAAGAAATTGTTAATGAATAATTAAATCATAGTTAATGATATTTGTTAGTTTCTTTTTAAATTATAAATATTATTAGTTCAATATTGTTTTTGATAGGAAAAAGTAGCAAGAGGGTGATGGCCCATGGAACAGAGGACTAGAAGCACATTAATGTGACTAGCCAAGCAGATATAATAGTTTAACAATAAAGTCCCCAATTCTAAATATGCCCCTATCAAAAACATAAACCACCTTACTAATCATACAAATTAAAACAGAGTATCTAATACTAGCAGTAGCAAATAAGGTATCAATTAAAAGCCTCATAGGGCTAAACAAAGAGCAACAAAAACTAACAAAAACCCCATTCACAAAATAGGGGATCCTAGGGCCCGACCCTTTCAAAATTAACCAAATCATAGGAAACAAAACTAAATTTTTTCGCCCAACTGCTTAGACAATAGGGTAGTCACTCATTCTTCTTGCAGGAATAGGAAGAGGTCCTTGTTGTCCTTGTTCACTTCCAGAGTGCCACCCGCCAGCTTTTCCTGTACTTGACAAAGAGTCGTCACCGAAGCGTGCATAACCTTCAAGCCAAATTTATTGGTCAGCTTGCATTGGTTCATCAGCTTCTGCATGTTATCCTTGATCTCCGCAATCTCTTTGTCCAAGCTCTTGAACCTCCTTTTAAGAGTACCTTTGAGTTTTTTTTTATCCTCTAGGGCTTCGGTATTATGAACAGGGGAAGGGGACTTATCCTGGGGATCATGAGAAGGGCTTAGGGGCGGGGTAGAAATGATGGGGGTTTCCCTGTCAGACTTAGGGTCGGGAACAGTGTCATGTCATGTGGGGGACTCATGTGGTCCTCCAAGGAATCATTCAATATTGTTAATTAATACTTAGCAGAGAAATTTATTTAAAAACTTTATATTATTATTGATTTAGAATCTTTTTCAAATAACACATGAATTTAAAACCTTATTCAATAAATTTGAAACTTTTACAAATGTTATCAATTTATACTTAATTTTTAATTTTATATTATTTATATCTACATTTATTATGTTTAATATATGTATTAAATTTTAAATTATTTATTAAATGATTCATAATTTTTTAAATTGACAATCAATTTTTTTTTAAATATAAAATAAAAGATACTAAAATGAGCAAACTGTCCTAAAAAAAAGTCATAGTATTATTTTCTATGTATGAAGAGATACTTGTTTCCATGAAGAAGGGGCACTTTTCCTTTATTCAAAGTAAATTAAAGCCTTGTCAAATTGACCAAAATGAGGCATGCCTCTTAACTTTTTGAGATTTCCATAACATGTGGATTGTACAATTTATTTTCGGCTTGTTAGTAATATGGTGGTAAGAAGCGTAGATGGCAGATTTAAATGGACATTATATTTTCAAATTGAGCCTATTTTAGGGAAAAATGTCTTTTATAAAAGGTTAAAACATATTTATTATCCACGACATTTAAGTGATTTATCGTAATTAACATTTTTTAACTTTGGAGGGTTCGTTTAATATTATTCAGGGAGATTTTAATATTAACAAGTATTTTTTTGAAGATTTCCTTTTCTAAAGAATATTCCTTCACATATCTATGTTGTCAGGTATGGCCATGAACTTACTACATCTTTTAATTTAGACTCTCACTTTTTGACTTCTTACTTTGGATAGCTTTCTCCAAACTTATGGTTTAAGGTAACTTAGCTTTTTCTCATACCGATTCTAATTTGAAATTGAATCTGTTTGTCAGTCAAAAGTTTGTATTTAAATTATTTAAAATGAAGTATCGTTATCAGTTTTTTGTTAGAGATTTTTTATCATTGAGTAGTTTTAGGGATACATTGAGGGGTTATGTATATAAGAAATTTAAGATAAAATTTTAATTTGTAGTAGGTAAGAGAGAATGGAGGTTTGATTAAAAGAAAATTATATATATATATTAAATGGAGAGTAATTTAAAATATATAATTCATGAATACAATCTGTTATATCATATATGTATTAGGAAAATTATTTCTTATAAAACGCATCATGCATAATTGAAGAAATTTACAATAAGACTATACAAATGTAAATATAACAAGAATTTACATATTTTAGTGTCTACATTGTTGCCTTCTCCTTATAATAGCTCTCATGCATATACCATTATTTATTTTTAAGATAATATGGAAAAATATAATACATAAGATCAAAATTGTACAAATATCAATTTCATGATCATTGTAATAGTACATTAAAATTGAAATAAATTACTATATTGATCTTATTTCTCATTCATTGATATATGACCGCAATATTTACAATAACCATGTTTACAACTTAGTGATTCAACTCAAAAAACATAAATACACGTAAATGTGTTGTTGCCGCTAAAAGAGAAAAATATTACAATAATAACACATCACTCAATCATTTTCCTTGTCTCTTGATACTTCAAGCCTTTGGATCAATTGCAAGTATGAGAGCATCATTTGAGTGTTTTTTCCTTCGACCACGGATGAATGATCCTACCCACCTTTCTGTTGGAAGTGGCCCTAACCATCACAAAAGTAATAAACCTAGATAATAGTGTGATTATTATATCATTTGAACACTAGTATTGTGTTATGATACATTCAATATATTAGAGAGCCTCTAGATGCCCTCTAGTGATTCATGATGCATATTAGACAGTGTAAACATACAATGCATATGCACTAGTATTTATTATACTACCTTGTATCATCAACTATTCTCTCCATAAAATATTCTATTCACCAAAACCAACTACTACTTCACTACTTCCTCCAGTTATTAGCTTCACTTGAATAATCTTTGGAGATTGCAAGTCACTCCTATGGGGTAGTGGCTAAGCTCCCAAAAAAAGCCAAAGATAAAAGAATGTCAAACTAATAACACAGTGAGTGAAAACACAATGATTTTTTTACAAATTTTTTTGTGGCTTTCGACCCTAAAATATACAGATCATGAAAAATAGATGGTAAAATTTTCATGAAAATCTTTTGTATTTTCCATTTTTTTTAAATTTGATCAATGCTACATTTTATAAGGAGCTTAGCCGCGGCCCTTCCATCGTAATTACCAGTTGTCTTACTAGATCGTGGACGCATAGAGTTTATAATAGCACCCCAATTTTTACTGACGGCCAAAAGAATGATCCGCTGTACGCTAAGCTTAGCACTAAAGTGAGCTTGACCAAGGTCAGCCCATTCAAACATTGTACCTAATTTAAGACCCACACCTCTTCTTTCACGTGGGCTCAACTAATCATGCTTCGAATTCTTTTTGACTGTATTACTCATAGATTAAAACTTAAATTCCTTTTATAACTTTAAATCAAATTTCAAATTTTAATTAGTTAATAATACAGTCAAAAGTACATCATGAGTGCAAGATAAAGAATACTTTCTCGTTCTCAGCGAGAACCTCTAATGCATGCATATTGCGATGTGTATATGATCTTCCACTATCATCCACCGTCCAGCATAAAGAATTTGCTGAACACGGAATTTGTTAACCTTTAAATGATAACATCTAGTACATGATCGTCTTTCTTCAAGGCACTTGTGGACGCTAAAAAATAAAAGGTGGCTAGAAGCACCGACTAATAATGGTACTCTTCTCTCTTAGTCCACAGCAAAAGAATAAGTGTTGTAATCGTTCAAAATCTATCGCTTCACGTACCACTTATTTCAGGGTCCAGAAAATATATAAGTTAGACTATCATACTAATTCTTTCTTAGTGTTTTTACGAATTCTTTCATACTGGTTTTAGATATGATTTTTTATTTTAGATTCATGGCTCAAATGATCATTTTGGCCTTACAATTCATTATATTATTAATTGCACCACAAACTCAATCTGCCCGAATAATTTCTCAGAGTGATACCAACCAATATGAGAAAGTGAATTTAGCTCTAGAAACAGTTCTCCCAAAATATGGACAACATGATTCTACTGAGGTTATTCATCATTTTTTCTTTTGTGTTTCCTTACTGTTGATTACTAGCAATAGGAAAGATTTTAATGCATACAAAGGGCTTTCGTGCAAAAATCATTTTATTGTTTATTCCTAAGAATTTTGGGGAAAAACTGAGAAAGTCACAAGCCATGTTGTTAGTGCTACCCAACAAGAATTTGTTGTAAATAATTTTCTTTACCAAGGGCCCTGTCAACCTTGCTTATTTTTAATTTATAGAAAAAAAAGGTTTATTCTCCTTGTAATAACTGATTAGATTTTATATATATGTTTATTAACCAAATGATTTATATATGTCTTGTGTGCTTATTTGCATTTTTAGGTAGATGGGATGATCATTGCAACCCAAAATTCAAAATGTGAGAAGAATAATGATGAATGGTTGCAATTTGCTAAACTGGAAAGTTTCACTGTAATGGGCAGAGTTGTTATTGATGGACGGGGAGAAAGCTTGTGGGTTGGCCAATGTAAGCCGGTAAGTGAACAAGTAAGTAGCAAAAAGGTAATATACATGGTGTTTCAATAAATAAATATATATGAACTTTGAGTGATTGTGATTTCAGCTTTTGGTTTCAATTGTGTGTTTTTTCTTATATTAGTGTTTCAAATCATGTTTTATGATACATCTTTAGATGAAAAGCTTAAAAAAAAAGTAGAGTATAATGAATAATAGAATATGATTCGAAATGTGGAATACAATTAAAACCAAAATCTTAAATCACATAATTATAGACTACAGATATCTTATGTCTTTAATTTGATTTGTATTCTATTTCAGTGTAGTGTTTTATGTTCTATTTGTTATATTGTTGGCTATAATTTGTATGTGTTGAATAATTATTATGAAAATTGTGTGAAGGCCCTTAGAATTGTACACACATAAATAACAGCATATATTGTCAAAGTTCTTGTTTCACAGGAATAAAGAAACCCTGTTTGATATTTTATTTCTCTTTTTAATGCAGAGAAGTTTAGCTGTGATGGAGAGAGCGGTTAAGCGTCGTACACTTCAACAACCTCCTAAACCTAAGCCTGATCGAGGACAGGATCCACAACATAATTAACTAAAATATTTTGTTATCATGGATTTTTCTTAAACATCAGTAGTTAAATGTATCTTTTTTACTGATATTAATGTAGGGTCAATATTTACTACTTTTCAAAAAAAATTGTAAAACTGGTATTCTTTGATTACTATTTTGGGACAGATGTTTGGAGGCCCATGGCCGTTGGAGTAAAATATTTTTCCTTATGTTATAGTGTCTCTTATTTTTTGTTGGGCTGAAACATCAGAGGAATGTGTGATCACTATAGCCTACAGTCATGAAAAATGAAATAATTATATGCAGATTGTAAAGTATAATCTTCAAATAACACAAACTAGGAATTGAAAGATTCTGTAAAACAAAATTTTCAATGTCACCTTCCAATGTCACATTGTTTTGAAATAATTATATGCAGATTGTAAAGACTTATAATTGTTAATACATGTTTTCCCTCGATTTGCATATGTTTAATCTTTGTTTTATCAAGCTCACTTTGTTCATATTCTGTAATCATGAAATTCAAGGTCTTTGCATCCCTATTTCGCATGTATAACTTCCAAGACACCCATTTCCACATCTATTCAATATTCTATTTTTGTCATATTTCATGCATTAGAATTCGGTACATCAAATGGCTAATGCTCTAATAGGTTTAGACTTCATTTCATTGAACAACTCAAGTTGTAGAATAGGTTATGTTATAAAGATTGGATTGTTAAATATATAAATTTAGGTTATGTTATCTAAGTGTTGTTTATGTTCTTTCTTTATAACGATATTAGGAATAGGTTTTATTTTGTATATCTATTTCATATTTTGTGGTAGTCATATATGACAATTATATCATATATTTTTTAGTTAAAAAGATGTAGTGCAAGTTAAGTTCTATTATTAGGTTAAAAAAATTAATTTTTTCATTTCAAGGTCTATCAAATACGTGATATTTTGAATCAAATATTCTTATAAGCATTTTAGTGTATATTCAAATATATAACCTGATTTCTCTTCTTAAAATATTAGAATATTATAATATAGGTATAATGCAAATATGCTATAATGTAAAAATTAAATGACAAGACAGTGTAAAAAATAGAGGAATGGGTGAGGAGAAATTAAAAGTGTTACTATAAAATCTAACAGCTAATAATCTTTCAATTGTCATGCACATCTTTGCTATGTTGTGAACCATAAATTAAATAATTTCTTGTAATTTAATTAAAGAAGTTTATTTCATCTTCAAATAATTTTTATTTTTATCTTACATGTTAACTTATTTATCAAATTAACTACTTCTTTAATGAAAAATCTTTTAACTAAATTAAATAATTAGAAATTTATTCTCACTAGTTGATTTTTCTTCGAACTAGATTTTTTCTCTTTTCTCACCAATTAACTTCATCTTCAAACAAAAATTTATGAATCTTCCTTTTGTTTAGAGATTTATCACCCTAGAGGATGAACAAAACTCTAGTGCTTTGAAGAATTCTAAATAGTAATAGATGAATCAAAATAAATGTGCCTTGAAAGTTGTAGCCTTTTTGTTTGTGCTAAGTCTCCTAGAAATATTTACCTTAAGAAGTGAAGGAGGTGAGTGAGTCCCTTTTTCCTAGTTTTTTGATATTATTTTATTTTCCAATTTACAAATCGAGTCTTCCATGTTGTTGTGACATATAAAGGATTCCCCTAGAAAGCATGTATAGTCTAGTTTGATTCTTTCAACCATCTTTTAATGTGTTGTAAGAGATGTGGATCATACCTTGAAGTTACTCATAATATACAAGTCCATGTGGTGAGATAAAATTACCCAAGTTAAAATGCTTATAAAACTTTGGTAACGGAATTCATGATCCATTCACAAGTATATAATAGTAATTACGCGCTCATGCCAAGAAGCATTCTTGGCTAGTTGATATTTTGTATTTTTTATCATTATATTAAAACTTCTCAATGCAAACTTTAGTAATATTAGCCTTAGGTTTTTTAATCTTTTATATAATTTTAGTATTAACAAGTTAAAAAATGTAATATTCAATGAGTTAATCACTAATAAAATATGGTACTTAGTGAGTAAGATGAAGGCAATGTAGAACTAATCTAAAAGGAATTAAATGTTTGATTTTATTTTTTATTTTTTATTTTTTATTTTTGAGAGAGATAGAGATAGAGACAGAGACAGAGACAGAGACAGAGAGATAGAGACAGAGACAGAGACAGAGACAGAGATAGAGACAGAGACAGAGATAGAGACAGAGACAGAGATAGAGAGAGAGACAGAGAGAGAGACATAGAGAGAGAGACAGAGAGAGACAGAGACAGAGAGAAGGTGGATGGTGAGAGATATGAGGTATAGAGAGAAAGAGGATAATTAGGGCATGACATAGATGGATATGGTAATGGGGGAAGGAAGATGGGAGGGGAGAGAGATGGGGGGTCTTAAGTGGTCCAAAGGGGTCCTAGGATGTGTATTAATGATTCCTAAGATTTTTTAAGAGGTCTTGGGTGTCATAAGTGGTTCTAAAGGGACCGAAGATACATCAATGGGTCCTATGATGTCTTAGGAGGTCCTAGATATCTTTAAGGGATCATACAGTATCCTTGTACGTGTATTATTATGTCTTAGGATGTACGTTAATGGTCCATAGGAATATTAAGGGGTGCTTAGAAGTCCTAGGTGTCTTAAGAGGTCCCAAGGAGTCCTAGCATACACTAATGGGTCTTAAGATGTCTTAAGGGGTTACGGGTGTCACAGGTGGTTCTAAATGGTCTTAGGATACTTAAATGAGTATATAAATATGTACCATCCTAAAAATTTCTAGCACCCATAATTGGAGACTCTAGGACCTATTAGACACCATTTTGATGATTTTGAGGTTTAAATGTCCTTATGCTTGATTCCCACAACATTCATTTTATTCCTCTACAACATATCACACTCCCCTAGACTTGGGCAAGATTTAAGAAAAAAATTGTCTGGATAAGGTCGGCTAGGTCATCCTTGTCCTGGAAAAGGTTGTCCAAGTTGGCCTTGTCCTAGATCATTATTCTTGATTTTTCTCTAAGCCCAATGTGGGGGTATTTCTTCCTAGATCTTTAATTGAGGTCGTCTCAGTAATATTGAATTCTAAAATGAGTATAAAAGGACATCAAAGCCTCTCATTTTGACATGAAGATAATACATAACACATACAAGTTGATTTCAAGATCAAGTGAATGCTATCATCAAGCATTCAAGTTGTGCAATTGAAGTTGTGGATTCAAGATTTGAAGGAAAACATCCAATTCAAGATCTCTAAGTCTCTATTTCTTCAAGATTCATCTAGGAAAAGGCAATCTTCTCTAATTTATAGAATTTTCTCTCCCATGGTGGACAACTAGAGGAATTCTCAATCAAGAAAGAAGATCCACACATCCACTCTTTTGTCATGTCCTTCTCCATAGAGGCTATCAAGCATATCAACATTCTAGATCTAGGATTGGTGATCATAGATCAATGCATTTGTGACTTGACATCCTTGATTCTACATTTGATCTACACATACAAGCATCTGTGTGGTTTTATTGGATCGTAACATCCATCCATGAGGATTCCTCATGCAAGGTGAATAACTACATTATCTTGTTTACATTACTTTCCTTATGCAATTTTAATTTCATTTCATTCCTATACAGGGGCTTGACCAAGGCAAGCCCCTTTTCACAACCTTTTCCCCTTCTTTTTTGTGTGTAGGAACAGGTTGAAAAGTTTTGGATCCATATGTAGGAATATCAAAACTAGTTATAGGACCTTTGCAATTTTCATCAATTATGGACCTGAAAGGACTAGGTGGAAATTTTGGAATGTCCTCTTGGACTAGGTTATTTAGGTCCACCTTGTCCTTTGGGGCTGATGTTTTCATAGAAAATAGGTGTAGGCATCACGAGCCCAGATCTAGATTCTCACCTTATTCCAACATCTCTGCACGACAATCAAAATCAAATTAAAGGTACATTTTCCTCCTCTTTATTCAAGGTAAGTCCATTATTTTTATTTTCTCCTTGCACTTACTTTAATAAATCAAATCTAATATCATATCTTCTTAGTTGTAATTTCCTTTATCATGACATCAATTGCTTTCATACATTTCTAGTTGAGGCATTTGCAATCACTTTAATGTGGGGGCATAGTCTCCACTCACTTTTTGCACACATGCACATTGGTAGTTTTTTCTCCTCTATCAAACTATTGACATTTCATGGGGTCTCTTTTCTCTTTTGGATCTCTCTTGGATTATTGACAGTCTGGGAGGCCGAATCCTTATTTTTTATCATTCTTGGGACTATTGATAGTCTTGGAAGCATTGATCACCTTTTGATCCCTTAAGGAAACACACATTTTTATTCATAGTTTATCTTTTGATTCTTCTTTTTGGACATGGATTTCCCTTGAAGTTGAATCCTTTGATGATTTGACTATCATGCCACACACACTTGCTAGACCCTTCAAAGCCATCTTTTATTTCCCCCCTTTTTATTTTCCTTTTATTTTGTGTAGTTCACAATAAGGAACACAAACCTTATTAAGCAAGTTGGCTACACTTTCTTGTTAGTGACATCTCTCTTGTTTTCTTTTGGCTTTGGATGTGATGAAGATTCCAGTCTCTTGGCGGCTTGATGATTTCTTCATCTCCTTAGACATGATAAGATCAACTCTTTCTTTTCAATCTACTTTATCATGAGTTTGAGGAAACTCATACTCCCGCTAAAGTGGGTGATAAATGTACCATCTTAAAATGGATGCACTCCTCGTTTAAGACCTTTTAGCTCCCATCCTTTATCAAATTTTTGAACCATGGATGGATTCAAGTTTAGTTCCCTTTTTATCTCATTCAACCCTATTTTTCCTACTTTCATATGTACAGTTTTCAAGACCTTGAAGTTGGCTCTCTGTGGGCCACCCTATGAACAAGGTGAACAAATTGACCTATTCCTAGAATAGGTCAATCTATTCCCCAAGGGTTGTGAGCCTTGGGCCCAGTGTTGTCTCGGGGATTCAATTTATAAAATTTGGTGACCCCGTCGGCTTACTTTGTTTTCTTGCTTGGAAACTAGTATAAAAGGAAGTCTAGGAACCTCATTTTGAGGGAGGACAATTCATGATATGAATATAATGTTCAAGTGTTCAAACATTCAACCATTCAAGCATTCAAGTCTTCAAAGAATCAAGGATCCTTTGTGGGAATCTTTCCTCTTCAAGATATAGCATATTGTTGGCCATTAAGGGAGGAGATCTACATTGAGACATTCATCATCTTCTTCATTTGATGCACACTTACATCCATAGCTCTATGAAGTGATCTTGGTAGGTCCATATCATTTGTAGAGATTTCCTACATTGCAAGTTCAATATTAGCATACCAACACAACAAATCCTTATTGACAAGGTTTTCTTCAAGCAAGGTGAATATTTACATTTGGCTTGTTTCATTTACACATTTAAATTTCAATTCAAGGTTGATTCCTCAATCTAGGGATTGACCAAGGAAATCCCTTATCCACCCCAACCCCAAAACCTAGTTTTATACGTACAGGAGCAGGATCTCAGAATTGCAGGTATATATCTAGAAGTTTAAGACAAAGATCTACCAGAGAAATATGGGTGAAATTCAGTAAAGTGCCCCAAGAACACAGTGACTTGGTTGACCTATTCTAGAATACAGTGATATGGTTTACTTATCTGTGACAGCTTAAGATTTTTAGCATTTTTGGGGTTTTTAGCCATGATCACAGATCCGTCATTGGAAATTCAGCTATAGGTCCAAAATAGTAGTTTTTAGAGAAGAAAAGTATATCCCTCTTCATACTTCAAGGTGAGTACCTAATTATCTATGTCATATCTTATCTTGGATCTATTTTCACATCTTAATTGGGATGATTGCTTACATTTAGCACCTATACCTCTATTGCTTATCTTACTAAATCAATTAGTTCAATTTTACAAGTGCATTTATACAACCTTTATCAAATCTTACATTGCATGAAAGAGGACTTTCTTGTGTACTTCCTTAGCATAATTTGGGTTTAGCATTAGCATCCCCTCATCTTCTTGGGTTTTTTCTAATCTAACATAGGTTATATTGGGAGTTAGACCTAGAAGCCCCTTTTTCTCTTGTATTTCTAATGTTAGTGTGGAAATGGTTAATTAATGGACACATCTCACATAGTTTACATTACTAAATTCATTAACACCATTTTACACCTAAAGAGATCTAATTTGAGATTGCAAAGGATTTGTGTGAGGATGGATTGGAGAGGAGTTGTTTATGATTTTGAAGATTGGAATGGGTTGAGTTCATTGAGAAATTCTATTGTTGGTGAACATATTGCTGAATTGAGGTAGTTTGCAAAGATGTTCGCTAGATCCCTGACTCTGAGGTAGTTGAAATCTTATAATTAGATCACTTATCAGAGGTAGTTGCACCTTGGGAGAGATGGGAAGAAGCTGATGAGAAAGGTTGACTGGTTGATGGAAGATAGGGTCTTTAGCAAGCTTGGCAAGAAGCTGGAAGACATTGCTAGTAAGCTTGAGGATATTAGGAGGTTGAGTTGCAGTTGGCATTTTCCAATCTAGAGGAGGATTATTTGGCCTATGAAAAGGCTTGTTCAAGAAAAGAGAAGGCAAGTTAGGGTTTTTGTTGAAGAGGATAAGCTTGAAGAGGTATACACTAACCTTTCTGAGGTTGAGGTGGTAGATCTAGCCGGGTTTCATGATCAGATGGTTAGGTCTAATGTGTAAATTGCAGAGAATATTATTGGTAATGATATTGCTAATGATGTGGAGGACAATGAGATTATTGATGTTGAATTCCTTATTGTTGAAGTTTGAATTAAGATTCCTTTAGCTGAATCTGATGACCTTGTTGGGGTATTTTTTGAGCCTAATGTTGTTTGTAGTATGGGTGTTTTTGCTAATGACATTGTTTTTAGTAGATGTAAAAGTATGAATGATGATGGAATTATTGATCAATGTGAGGATGTGATTGATAGGGTTTTCATTTGTGATGGTGATCTTGTTGTTGATGAGGAGTTACAGACTGAGTTTTTTCAGTTAGAGGCTGATTTTATACAGAGATTACATAAGGGTGTGAGAAAGAAGATATGTTGAGGATGAAGATGGATGCATGGTTGAAGGATAAAGGTGGTGGTTTCATCAATGTTCCTAATTTATTAGTTGTTGATGGACTGACAACGGGAAGACTTCATATGTGTGATGAGTATGGGAATGAGTCACTGAAGCAGAGTAGAAGATTTGCATATATGGTTTATGGGTCTATTTCTAATGATTTGGATTTGTCAGAGAATTTGATTGGAGGAAGTACAGGTTTCTTATGTACCAGTTTATCTTTTTCCCTTGGAGGATTGGGAAACTGATGGTCAAGATGAGGTTATGTTCATATTTTCTTGTGGTATCAAAGTGTGGGACACACTTTTATATTTACATGATGCAGGAGCATCTTGGGTTCTTGGAAAATCTTGAAGGAATTTCCTTTGGTTCTGTTGGAGTTCCTTGTTCTGGATAGTTTTCAAAGATTCTATGCGGGGTCAATCTATGGAGGTATTTGTGTGTGCGATGAAAATGATTTTTTCATTGGTGTTCATGGATGCTATGTCTATGATCGCACCTCTTTAGGTGGCATGGATTGTGAGATCTAGCTTGTTCTTTGCCAACTAGTTATGTTTTCCATGTCACCAGTTCAGTTGTGTTCATTGGTTGATTGATGAAGGTTTTGGTGGAGGTTACCAATCGGTGGAGCTTAATGGTGTGGATCTTGAGGTGGACCTATGTTTTCTCAGCCTAGTGGTTGGATCATGTCTAATGAATTTATTAAATGTTGTAATTATTTAGGATATAGGCCAACCAGATCTAATACATTTGTCTTGGGTTATGTAATATCTTGAATGTCAACCTACAGTGGCTTGTGGGTATAAATTTATAGTTTTTGATTGTAATAGGGTAGCCATGGGAGTGTTGAGGGTAGCAAAGAGTTGAGAAAGGATCACTCTGGGTTTGACATATTGAGATGAGGATGTGAGTCTTGTTTTCATTGTATGTTTCTATAACCGAGAAGGCCTTACATCCCTGCATGTTTGATGTAATTGGATGTTATCAGATAATAAAGTTGTTATTTTTTTGGTCATATATTGATGTGTTCTTGGCTATTTCCACTATGTTGATTCTTGCTACAATATTGGACATCTCCTTTGGAGGTCTCTCTAAGCTTGACTGCATCATGATGATCCCACATGTGGATGCAATCGGTAGCAAACTGATATATCATTCTTGTATTGCAAAGTATTAGTGGCACTGGTCTCAATGGTGGATTCAATCTCATTTCTTATAATTTGGCAGTGAGCCAATTTTTTAGGTAGTGAACCTATTGATATTGGTAGTTAACCACATTCATATTTCAAGGTAATTAGTTTGACTAATAATGAGACAACATTGATAAAAATGTAGTGAGTGAATTGGAAGTGAGCCTTTGTAAAAATTACCTTAAATGTTGTTTCATTTCATGAGAATTAACTTCTCCATGGTTATTCCCAATTCTAGTTTCCATGTAAATTATGGTGTTCTTTATGTTGGTGTTTATGTTCATGTATGTCCATATATGTTATAATTGTTTATCGATATAACAAAAGTTAATGTTGATATGAATGTTATTATTATTTGCATGATTTGTGGGTTTACAGATAGAGTTAAAGTTTTTGAAAGTGTTTGGGAATAACTGATTCACCCCCCTTCTCAGTTATTGGCATGTTCAACAAGAACATAGTGAACAAATACAAGTTTAGAATGGTTATGGAGGAGTTAGATAACAGAAACCAAACACAAGAATGTATATTAGAAATAAGAGTTGGTGAGGAATTAAAAAGTGAAGTACAAAAGGAAGATGTAGAAGAAAATCTAAAAGAAAACTTAAGGGTAGAAGACAAGGAAATTCATGACAAAGAGACCACATAAATGGAGTTGAAAGAAGAAAGAAAAGAAGCAGATGATGGAGCAACCAAAATTAAGAAGGGGTGCAAATAGTGGTATGATGAAGTTCTTGCAAAAATGACATTAAAAGGTGGAGTAGCACACAATCACAATGAAGATGATCTATGGGTACTATTAGTAGCAATAGAATAAGAATGGAAAAATAAACTTGAAGATTTGAAGACAAATGGGTCAACAAACAGGAAGATTGTGGTTGTGGATAAAGAGGTTATTATAGTAAAGAAGGGATTTGGAATAGTATAGGAAAATTTTTGTAAAGACATTGAGGGGTATGATGAAGATGAAGAAGTCCAAAATGATTAATCAGAGGAAGAAGACTAGCATAAAATGATAAATGCAAATTTTTATTATACTGTTGAAGTAAAGATTGTGAGTGAGTTTGAAGGCTTGGAAAACTTAAATTTTCATAGAATCATTTATGTTGTTGAATGGTTGAGTGGAGAATGGTGTTAAAAAATTGAGAACACCTGATGAGAGAATAACAAAGACATGAGCAACGAAGTGGATGGAATATGGAAACTAAAACTGGGAGATGTTGGAAAAGGAGAAAAAAAAAGGAATGAGGAGTTGTCATTTTGGTTGTTAAACCCATGTATCAGAGCACATTCTCTCTTTTGACCCATAGGGAGTCTAATGCAAGATCATCACATTAATCTATCTATTTAGTGATTTTTAGTTCTTTGTAGCCAAGATTTAATTTGGGTAGTCACAGTTCCTATCACCACATGGGTAGAAAATTGGACAAAATGATGTACATGTAAAGATTAATGAACATTTGAGAATAGTCAGGGGTCAGCGATTGGAAGATTAATAGTCAAAGAAAGTGAAGATGAACAATTATGGAGGGAAACAAAATGGATAAAAGAATTATGTGTGAACGATTGGAAAAAAAAAAAGAGGCCATGGAAAAGAGAGTGGGATCTAGCCTATGTAGCAGAGGAAGAGAAGAATAGACTTTATGTAGCTGAAAGAGAGAGGATTGTAGGGGAGAGTAAGATAGTTGATAGTTTATAAAACAATCTCCTCAAGGACTAGAGGTAGTTGGGAAAAGGAATAAATTGATTACTTGTAGAAGTGAAAGAGATTGTAAACAAATTTTGCTAAAAATAATAAGTATTGTAATTCTTATATTCTAATTTGGGAATCCATGCTTTACCAAAAGTATTTTTGGAACATAAATGATTTAATTTTTATTTTTTTCTAATTAATATATGTATGACTTATGTCATCCTTCACTAAATTTTGAGGTTGAGTTGGTTCTCTCTCTTGTTATTATAGTTTCTACCATTAATATGTTCTCTTATACAATTCAATTATTTACTATTTAGGTTCTTGTCACTACCATGACAAAAAACCTATAGAGATTTGTTATTGTTTGCAGACATAATATATGCATGAGGGGTGTATTCCATCAAATTGGTATTAGAGAGTTGTATGAGGTTGTCCCCATCAAAACCAAAGCACTCTCAATCATCACTTCAGGTTTTCTTTTATTGTTCCATGGGGATCCTCTAACCTCATCAATGTAGCCCCTTGAATGGTATCCAACACCTTCCCTTTTATAAAAACTAACAACATAGTGCATCCAATGTCTTCTCCTTAAACAAATAACCTTTGGTTTTTAATTTTTTCCTTCTTGCCTCATCCTAGAAGGCTCTTTTTCATGATGAAGATCTTGACAAAACTTGGAGAAATGCCTAACTTTGTGATGCAGGAGCATCTTGGGTCTTGAGCAATCATGCATCACCAAAAATAGTTTATGTTTCTTATACCTGTCTGGTTTTTGTTTTAGCATCGATGTTTCCATTGGTTTCATGACTTGCGAAGTTAATGTTATGCCTTGGACCTATTCTTGGACCTTATCCTAAGAGTGCACATCCTAATTCATTCAGACTTGGAATTTATCGCCATTTCCCTTGGGTATCGATTTACCGCCAATTTCACATGAAACATGTGGTATTTTGCCTTGCGCAGTTTCGTGTGGGGAAATTGGAGCTTGTGAGGTTGAGGATATGTTCTTGGATCATGTGTGGACCTAAATGTAAAGGCACATTGTGTTTTGTTGTTTCTAGCTTTAGTTTTGGTTTCTCTTCCTGAGTGGACCTATAAAGTAATTAAATGCTTAACTGGCTAACTTGTGGCTTTGCGAGCTATATATTTGAAGCTTGGGTTGTTGTAGAGGATAGCCTAGTTAAATTAGAAGTGAGAAAACAAAAGAAAAAACAAAAGGATGAGAATTATGATTCTGATTTCATAAATTCATTGTATAAGGCCAAAACCTAGAAGGCCTCATAGCTGGGCATGTTATTGTTAATATAATATTTGTTCCAGTGTTGTTTCTAGTTGCTTGTCTCATATCCACTGTGTTTTACTTCTTTCTTGCATTTTTTCATATTGCTTCCGTGTGTAACTCTTTGCAAGGCTTGTTGTGGGTTTAAGTAGAGTCAATTAACCCTGATTCTGCCTTTACCTTCCCTGCCCTGGCATCAAGTGGTATCAGAGAAAAGTTCTTTCTTGTGGATTGGATCATAGAGAACCTTAAAGATTAGTTGTAGGGTGGCAGATCTGAGATCTGGTTTATAACTTGTAGAAGGTTATGATCTTGCTAGAACATGATTTTCAAGATGGTTCATGGTAGAGGAAATGATAATGCTATCATGGATATGTTGAGGTATTTTTCAACTAGGCTTGAAGCTATAGAGATAGCCCAGAGAAGAGGCACACATCTTGAAGATGTTAGTGATGAAGAAGAAGTAGCACCTAACCCTGAACCTGAAGTTGAAAAGGATGAGGAAAGACTCTTGAGAGTTTTTTCTAAGGCTAACTCTAGACCTACTATTGAAGTTGCTTGCTATGATGGAAGACTTGAGACCAATGCACTTTTAGATTTGATCTCTGAGATGGATAAGTATTTTGAGTATGAAGGTACTCCTGATAATAAGAAAGTGAAGATTGTAGTCACAGAGTTGAAAGGTCATGCATCTCTGTGGTGGGATCATTTGAAAACTGAGAGACAAAAGAGAGAAAAAAGAAAAGATCAAGACATGGATGAAAATGCTTGGAAAGATGAAAAAGAAGTTTCTTCCAGCTAATTACCAAGTTAGTTTGATGAGAAAAATGTAGAATTTAAGAAAAAGGGAATTGAGTGTGAAAGAATATATTGAGGAATTTTACAAATTGGATATCAGATCTGGACATGTGGATGATGAAGTTGAAAAGGTGGCTAGATATCTTAATGGCTTGAGGACATCTATTCAAGATGAGATCAATTATGTGAAGATTGATACTATGGAAGAAGCATACCAATTTTCTTTCAAGGCTGAGGAAAGATTGACAAAAAGACATGATCAAAGACAAAGAGGAAGAGGTGGCAGATTTCAAAGAAGCAAAGGTAGATCTTATGGAGAAAATAGCAGATTTGACAATGTAGTACAAGATAAAGGATGGAAAGATGACCCTTCTAGTAAAAGAGGTAACTACTCTAGAGGTAGCTATATTGGTTCCTCTAGGAATAACAATAATGGAAAGAGAGAAGAAAAGTCTTGGTTTAAGGGTACTTGTTATATAAATGTGGTGAAGAAGGACATAAAGCTTTTGAACGTACTAACTCTAGAAAGAAGATTGGAGGTAATAGCATAAGTAACTTGGCTTGTGAAGAAGTTGAGGAATTGGCTAATGAACCTAAACATGGTGAGAACTTGATGCTGAGAAGGATCTTGTGTAATAAAGAAGCTGATGAAGAACCTATCTTGAGGAAAAGCTTGTTCAAAACCAGATGTAAGATTGCTGGAAAATGTTGCAAAGTAATCATTGATGGTGAAAGTTCTGATAATCTAGCATCCAAAGAGCTGGTTAGCAAATTGTAGTTGCAAAGATTGAAACATCTGAAACCTTATCACATTGCTTGGATCCAGAAGGAGCATAAACTACTTGTAAGTGAACAATGCCTTGTTAAGTTCAAAATTGGGAATTATCATGATGAAGTCTTGTGCGATATTATGCCTATGGATTGTTGTCATATTCTTTTTGGTAGACCTTGGCAGTATGATAGGAAAGCTTTGCATGATGGTAGATTGAATCAATATACTTTTTGGATGGATGGAAAGAAACAAGTATTGTTGCCTTTGATAGAGAAGTCTAATGAAAGTCATTGTACCATAGTCACAGTGTGTTTGGTTGATGGTAAAACATTTGTAAGAGACATGAAGGAATAGAATATTTGCTTTGTTTTAATACCAAGGAAAATTGGAAAACAAGATGAATTAGAACATGCACCTGAGATTGAATCTTTATTGACTAAATTTAGTGATATCATTTCTAATAATGTACCTGATGGTTTTCAACCTATGAGAAGTACAAGTCATTGTATGGATTTGATACCTAGAGCTAGTTTGCCTAATAAAGCACCACATAGGTTGACACCGGATGAAAAGACTGAATTGAATAGCCAAGTGCAAGAATTACTTGAAAGATGATTGATTAGGGAAAGTTTGAGTCCTTGTGCAGTATCTTCTATGTTAGCACCGAGAAAGAATGGAGAATGGAGAATGTGTACTGATTCTAGAGCCATAAATAAGATCACAGTGAAGTATAGATTTCCCTTGCCTAGGATGGATGACATAATGGATAGCTTGAGTGGAGAAAAGTATTTCACAAAGATTGATTTGAATAGTGGATATCATCAAATTAGGAACAGAGAAGGGGGTGAATGGAAAACTACTTTTAAGACTAATGAAGGTTTGTATGAATGGTTGGTTATGCCTTTTGGTTTGACTAATGCACCTAGGACTTTCATGAGGTTGATGAATGAAGTTCTGAAAAGATTCTTGGGTAAGTTTGTAATTGTATATCTTGATGACATTTTGATATTCAGTAAGACTAAGGGAGAACACCTTGAGTATATCAAACAAGTATTGCAGGGGTTGAAGGAAGAAAAGTTGTTGATTAACTTGAAGAAATATTCATTTATGAAAGAAGATATTGTGTATCTTGGTTTTGTGATTTCAGCTAATGGCTTGAGGATGGACCCTGAGAAAGTAATAGCTATAATTGATTGGCCTACACCAGAGAATGTTGGAGACGTAATGGTGAAGGATGCTCCCCTTAATACCACAAACACATACAGAAACAAAGAAACAACAGTAATTTGTGAGAACAGAAAATGGGCTTCTTATTATCTCCACAAATGTGGAATTTCAAATTTCAAAACTCTTACATGCAAAGCCACATGGGCATTTTCCTTTACAATATTCTGTAGGCCAAAGCCTTAAATCAAAACTCAGATCTACTACCTAGAACTGCCTAAGACAACACTACGGGCCTTCTTTATATAGGCAATTTCCACTGCCTGAGAAGGTTCCAGAAAATTAGCCCTTAAGGCCGACAATCCTAAGAATTAATTTCTTTTCTTTTCTTTTTACATAGGGTCGGCTAAGAAAATATACACAAAAATGCTTTTAGGTAGCCCAACTTCCGGAGGCCATAACTTTTTAACCATAGCTCTGATTTTCTATTATAACCACTTTTCGAAAACGCCATGTCGAGATCTACAGTGCTTGACTAGCGCAAGCTCCAGCCAGCCAGGGGTCAACCGTGATCCAGAGCCTCTAAGGCCTTCAAAATTGACCTGAAAGATTTCATACTTGGAAACCTCAATAACTTCACCAATATAGATGATGTGGCAATGAAACTCAATTGGTAGGCTGATATGACTATGATGAACCTCCATATGTGAAATCAAAACATTCTGAGATCATATGACCAACTTACTAAAAATAGTAAGTTTCCATAAATAGTAGCTCCGCGCAAGATAGCCCTTATTGAAAAGCAAAAACAAATATTTTTGGGTGATGCAAGATTTATCTTACACCTAGGATGCTCCTGCATCAGACACCCAGGGTAATTTGAGAAGTGACCCTCTCACGACTCAGGTGTGCAGAGGAAAACCAAGACGGTTAACCTCCTCCTTTGTTAGCCATGATGAATCCTCAATAGGTCATCCTTTCCACTTGACCAAATACTCTTCATCTGTTCTGTTCCTTGTGCTTCTACCAACACGACTATCTAGTATGTCCTCAATCTCCTTAGTATCTGAACTAGTTGCTGGAATACTCCATTGTACTGCTGTGATCTCATCTTCAACACATCCTTCATGATACTCTGTCAAATCTGAAATGTTAAACACTGGTGAAATATTCAGCTCAGTAGGCAATTCTACCTCATATGCATTTCCTAAATCATGCTTCTTCAGTATCTTGCATGGTCCAAATTTCTTCATTTTCAACTTGTTATATGTACCAACTGGAAATCTTTCCTTTCGCAAATGAACCATGACTTCATCTCCAACCTGGAATTCCTTATGCCTCCTTTTCTCATCTGCCTTAGCCTTATACTGTGTATTCATTTTGGTAATGTGCTTCCTCACTTCCTCATGAATGTTCTTCAAGTGTTCCGCAAAATCCTCAACTTCAGCACTACTTATTTCTCCTTTATTTATCTCTCTTAATTCAGATGCATTTCTTGGACTACTCCCATATACAATCTAGAATGGTGATTTACCAGTGCTCCTATTGATAGAATTATTGTATGCAAATTCTGTCTGTGGTAAAATCAAATCCCATCCTATTGGCTTGTCTCCAACCAAACATCTCAATAAATTTCTCAAACTCCTATTCACCACCTCTATCTGTCCATCAGTCTGTGGATGATGTGATGAACTGAACTTCAAATCTATCTTCAACTTCTTCCACAATGTACACCAGAAATATCCAACAAACTTCGTGTCCCAATCTGAAACTATGGTCTTTGGCAAACCATGTAGTCTCACTACCTCTCTGAAAAACAATTCTGCTACATGAATAGCATCAGTAGTCTTCTTGCAGGAAATGAAATGTGCCATCTTTAAAAATCTGTCAACCACCACAAAAATTGAATCATGTCCCCGCTGAGTCCTCGGTAAACCAAGAACAAAGTCCATGCTAATATCCTCCCAAGGCTTCTCTGGTATAGGTAATAGCTGATACAACCCTGTATTCTTCTTCACTCTTTTCGCCATCTGACATACTCTGCAACTCTGTACAAACTTCTTCACATCTTGCTGCAACTGTGGCCAATAATAATTTTCACTAACCAAAGCAAGAGTTTTATCACGACCAAAATGTCCAGCCAATCCTCTGCTATGCTTCTCCTTGATGAGATTCTCCCTCATAGAACTTCTTGGAATGCACAACTGACTCCTTCTGAATAGCATATCATCCTGAATGATGAAATCCAGCCACTTCATTCTGTCTAGAATAAGAGGTTCTTTACAAGCTTTCCAAGCTTCACCAAAATCAAGATCCTCTGGATATAAATTCTTGAGTTCCTTGAACTCAACCACCTCAATCTGCATTTCTGTCAGCAATAGTTACCTTCTGCTAAGAGCATCTGCAACCCTATTAGACTTTCCACTCCTATGTTTCAAAACAAATGTATGACTCTGCAAAAACTCAACCCATTTCAAATGTCTTTGATTCAACTTTCCTTGACTATTCAAATATTGCAAAGCTTGATGATCAGTATACAAAACAAACTCTTTAGGAAGCAAATAGTGTCTCCACTTCTTCAATGTCTAAACTATAGCATAAAATTTCTGATCATAAATAAAATATTTTCTCTTGGCATCATTCAACTTCTCACTGAAATAAGCAATAGGTTTACCTTCTTGGCTCATAACAGCTCCTATTGCAGTACCACTAGCATCACAATCTACTTGAAACACCTTATTAAAATCTGGAAGTGCTAAAACAGGTTGTTCTGTAACTTTTTGTTTCAACAATTGAAAAATCTTTTCTACCCCATTAGTCCACTTAAACTCTTTTCTATCCCCTCTCATTGTTTCAGTCAAGGGTCTACAAATACTGCTAAAATTTTTGATAAACTTTCTGTAAAAGCTAGCTAGACCATGAAAAGATCTTACCTCAGCAGCACTCCTTGGAGTAGGCCATTCAAGGATAGCATGTACCTTCTCTGGGTCCATTTTTAGACCTTCTCCTGAAACTACAAACCTCAAATACACCAACTCTTTCTTCACAAAACTGCACTTCTTCAAATTAATCAACAATTTCTCTTCTAGCAGCTTCTCAAATACCATATGAATATGCATCATATGCTCCTCCAATGTCTTACTAAAGATCAGAATATCATCTAGGTAAACAATGACAAACTTACCCAAAAATTCTTTCAGAACCTCGTTCATGAGCCGCATGAAAGTGCTCGGTGCATTGGTTAGCCCAAAAGGCATGACTAACCACTCATATAGTCCTTCCTTTGTCTTGAAGGCAGTCTTCCATTCATCTCCTTCTCTGATCCGAATATGATGATATCCACTCTTCAGATCTATCTTTGAGAAATACACAGCTCCACTTAAACAATCCATAATATTATCCATTCGTGGCAATGGAAATCTGTACTTGATTGTGATCTTGTTTATTGCCCTAGAATCTGTACACATCCTCCATTCTCCATTCTTCTTTGGTGCTAATACCACTAGTACAGCACAGGGACTCAAACTCTCACGGATCAATCCTTTCTGTAACAACTCTTGTACTTGTCTGTTCAACTCCTCACTTTCTATAGGTGTCATTCTGTGTGTTACCTTATTCGGCAAACTCGCTCCTAGGATCAAGTCCATCTGATGACTGATCTTCCTGACTGGTGGTAATCCATCAAGCACGTTATCGGATATAATATCCTGAAACTCATTCAACAAATCTGCAACTTCTATAAGAACATCTTCTACTTCCTCTTTACCATCTTTTAGAATTAAAGCAAAACATACATGCTCATACCTCATACCATCTAGGAAATTTCTTCCATCAACAAAAGTTATCCTTGCATTACCACATGCCTTTTCTTCAGTCTCCTTGAATGGTTTTAGCTTATGTCTCACTCCATCCTTTGTCAGGGAATAGGTATTCGCATGACCATCATGTACAGCACATCTGTCAAACTGCCATGGTCTACCCAACAACATATGACATGCATCCATAGATATGATATCACACAATACCTCATCTTGGTATCCGCCAACCTTGAACTTCACTAGGCATTGTTCATTGACCATGACATTGTGGTCATCCTGTACCCAGGCAATCTGATATGGATGTGGGTGTTTCTGTCTCTTGAGCTTCAACTTTGTCACCATCTCTTCTGACACCAAGTTGTCAGTGCTTCCACTATCAATAATCACATCACAACATTTACCTTCACACTTACACCTAGTGCGAAACAGGCTCCTCCTTTGCTCAGGTTCATTCTCACCACTCAACAGGACTCTTTTCTTAATCAACGTTTCTCCTCTTTCAGCATCTTCAGAATTTGATGATCTAGCATCTTCATCTACATGCGCAACTCTGGCCTGGCCTTCATTTCTCCTATCTGTTCTTCCTTGGTGCTGAGGACATTCAAATGCCCTATGACCTTCTTCTCCATAGTGAAAACATGTTCCACGGAAGCCACCTCTTCCAGATCCTTGTCCTCTTTCTCTTCCTCTCGGATCTCTATTATTCTGATCCTGGAAGCGATTGGAATTATTTACACACTGATTTTGACTGCTACTGGCCTCATCCTTCATTTTCGGATCTTCATTTCGGCCACCATATGACCGTCCACCAAATTGTCCACCGCGACCTCTTCTATTTTGTCTGCTTTCAAACTTCTTGTTCATCTTTTCCTCTACTTTTAGGGCAAATTGGTATGCCTCCTCAATACTGTTCATTCGAACCAGATTCAACTCCTCCTGAATGCTTGGCCTTAACCCATTAAGATATCGAGCAACTTTCTCCTTATCAGCTTCTGCATGGCCTATTCTGATGAGGAGTCGATAGAACTCCTCTGTATACTCTGAACAGATCTTCCTACTTGCTTCAAACTTTGCATTTTCTTTAGTAGGTCAAGCTCATAATCAACAGGAATGAACTGTCACTTCAATTTATCCACATCTGATCCCATCTTGTGATTTTATCTTTCCCTCTTCTATTTTGCTCCAATTGAACCTCTTGCCACTAGATCTTCGCATGACCTTTCAGTCTAGCCTTCGCAAATTTGACCCTATCAGGATCCTCATCATCTTCATACTCAAAATATTCCTCACATTCATTGATCCAGTCGATCAATTCTTCTGGGTTAAGATTCCCTAAAAATGTAGGAACCTCAATCTTAGGTCTCTTCCCGATCTTGGAAAGGGCTTGAAAAAGTCTTTCTTCTTCTGAGTTCGGAAGTTTGCCTTCTCCTTCCTGATCAAAATTTTCTTCCGCTTCATCATCACTTTCTTCTCTTACATTAAGATTCATTCCTCTGCGAATCTCTTCTTGCAATGCTCGCACTTGTCTCTGCAGCTCTCTAACCTCAAGTGTCACAACACCAGCCCTTCCACCACGTTCTCTTCGTGGAGGCATTTTTGCGATGCACGCTGAAACCCTAACCACGGTCCTGGTGCAAACTGCCTCACAGTCGGCGATCTGTTTACACACTCAGGAACCTGGCTCTGATACCACTTGATGAAGGATCCTCCCCTTAATACCACAAACACATACAGAAACAAAGAAACAACAGTAATTTACGAGAACAGAAAATAGGCTTCTTATTATCTCCACAAATGTGAAATTTTAAATTTCAAAACTCTTACATGCAAAGCCACATGGGCATTTTCTTTTACAATATTCTGTAGGCCAAAGCCTTGAATCAAAACTCAGATCTACTACCCAGAACTACCTAAGACAACACTACGGGCCTTCTTTATATAGGCAATTTCCACCGCCTGAGAAGGTTCCAGAAAATTAGCCCTTAAGGCCGACAATCCTAAGAATTAATTTCTTTTCTTTTCTTTTTACATAGGGTCGGCTAAGAAAATATACACAAAAATGCTTTTAGATAGCCCAACTTCCAAAGGCCATAACTTTTTAACCATAGCTCTGATTTTCTATTATAACCACTTTTCGAAAACTTCATGTCGAGATCTATAGTGCCTGACTCGCATAAGCTCCAATCAGCCGAGGGTCAATCGCGATCCGGAGCCTCTAAGGCCTTCAAAATTGACCTAAAAGATTTTGTACCTAGAAACCTTAATAACTTCACCAATACAAATGATGTGGCAATGAAACTCAATTGGTAGGCTGATATGACTATGATGAACCTCCATATGTGAAATTAAAACATTTTGAGATCATATGACCAACTTACTAAAAATAGTAAGTTTCCATAAATAATAGCTCCGTGCAAGATAGCCCTTATTGAAAAGAAAAAACAAATATTTTTAGGTGATGCAAGATTGCTCTTACACCCAGGATGCTCCTACATCAGGTAAGATCATTTCATGGATTGGCAAGTTTTTATAGGAAGTTCATCAGAAATTTTAGTTCTATTTGTAATGCTATGACTAAAACCATGAGAGGAGATAAAAAGGATTTCAAAAGGCCGCATGGAGCACATAGGAGTTTTGAAACATTGAAACAAAAGATTGCATAATTGTCTACACTTGCTTTGCCTAATTTCAGTAAAGTTTTTCAAGTTGAATGTGATGCTAGTGGAAGTGCAATTGGATCTATTTTGAGTCAAGAAGGAAGACCTATAGCTTTCTTTAGTGAAAAGTTGAATGATGCTAAGAGAAAATATTCAGTTTATGATTAGGAATTCTATGCTATTGTTCAAGCTTTGAAGAAGTGGAGACACTATTTGATGCCTAATGATTTTGTGTTGTATACTAACCATAAAGCTTTACAGTATTTGGGAAGTCATAATAAGTTGAATCAGAGACATATGAAATGGGTTGAGTTCTTGCAGAATTTCTCATTTTCATTGAAACATAAGAGTGGACAGTTGAATAAGGTTGTTGATGCCTTGAGCTGAAGAAGAAGTCTACTGACTGAGATGAAAGTTGAGATACTTGGTATTGATGATTTGAGATATTTGTATGAGACTGACATTGATTTTGCATAATGTTGGAAGTCTTGTAAAGAGAAAATAGGGAATGACAAGTGGATTGATTATTTCATTTAGGAAGATATGTTGTTTAGAGGAGTTCAGTTATGTATACCAAGAGGATCTATGAGAGAAAACATCATAAAGGAGAAGCATAATGGTGGACTTGTTGGACATTTTGGGATTGATAAGACAGTGAAATTGATTTCAGAGAAATACTTTTGGCCACATATTTACAGAGACGTACAGAGAATGGTGAGAAGTTGCACAGTTTGTCAAGTAGCAAAAGGAACTAGTCAGAATGTGGGATTGTATACACCTTTGCCTGTACCTGATAGACCATTGGAAGATGTGAGTATGGACTTTGTTCTTGGATTGCCTAGAACTCAAAGAGGTAATAATTCTTTTTTGGTTGTAGTTGACAGACATTCAAAGATGGCACATTTAATACCTTGTAAGAAGACATTTGATGCCTTGCATGTAGCTGAATTATTTTTCAAGGAAGTGGTAAGATTGCATGGTTTTCTTAAATCTATTGTTTCAAATAGAGATACTAAGTATGCTAGTTATTTTTGGAGAACACTTTGGAAAAAGATGAATACTGAGTTGAAATTTAGTTCTACATTTCACCCTCAGACAGATGGACAGACTAAAGTTGTGAACAGAAGTTTGGGAAACTTGTTGAGATGTTTAGTTGGAGATAAGCCTGATGTTTGGGATTTGGTTTTGGTGCAAGCTGAGTTTGCATATAAAAATTATGTGAATAGAAGTACTAAAAAGACACCATTTGAGATTGTTATTGGATTTCACCCTAAAGGAATGACGGAGTTGAGAGAATTACCTACTAAGACTAGAAGAAGTGTTAAAGTTGATCATTTTACAGAATACATGAGAACTTTTCATGATGAAGTTAAGAGGAATTTGGAGGACAGTAATTTGAACTACAAGAAGAGAGAAAATAAGAGAAGGAGACATAAATATTTTGAAGTTAGAGATGAAGTCATGATTCATTTGAAGAAAAATAGATTTCCAGTTGGTACCTACAACAAATTAAAGATGAAGAAATTTGGACCTTGTAAGATTCTGAAGAAGTTTGACAATGAAAATGCATATGAAGTAGAATTTCCTGAAGACATGGATATATCACCTATATTCAATATTGGAGACATCTTTGAGTATTTTGAATCACCTAATGGGACTGAAGATAACATGGATTTTCCTAAGAAAGACAAAGACTTGTGAAGATTATGAATAGTAGAATAAGCAAGACTACATAGAATACCTAGTTCAGTGGAAAGATAGGCCAGTTAAAGACAATTCATGGATTACACAAGCTGAATTGGATCTTTATGATTCAGGTTAGAGTATGAGCAATGCCTGATGTGGACATCAGTTCTTTTGTAACCCCAGGTGTCTGATGCAGGAGCATCTTGGGTCTTGAGCAATCTTGCATCACCAAAAATAGTTTTTGTTTCCTGTACCTGTCTTGTGTTTGTTTTAGCACCGATGTTTCCATTGGTTTCATGACTTGCGAAGTTAATGTTATGCCTTGGACCTATTCTTGGACCTTCTCCTAAGAGCACATGTCGTAATTCATTCAAACTTGGAAGTTATCGCCATTTCCCTTGGGTATCGATTTACCACCAATTTCGCATGAAATGTGTGGTATTTTCCCTTGCGTGGTTCCGTGTGGGGAAATTGGAGCTTGTGAGGTTGAGGATATGTTCTTGGATCATGTGTGGACCTAAATGTAAAGGCGCATTTTGTTTTATTGTTTCTAGCTTTAGTTTTGGTTTCTCTTCCTAAGTGGACCTATAATGTAATTAAATGCTTGACTGGTTGACTTGTGGCTTTGCGAGCTATATATTTGAAGCTTGGGTTGTTGTAGAGGATAGCTTAATTAGATTAGAAGTGAGACAGGAGAAGGATGTGAATTGTGATTTTGATTTCATAAATTCATTATATAAGGCCGAAACCCGGAAGGCCTAATAGTCGGGCATGTTATTGTTAATATAATATTTGTTCCAGTGTTGTTGCCAGTTGCTTGTCTCATATCCACTGTGTTTTACTGCTTTCTTGCATTTTTTCATATTGCTTCCGTGTGTAACTCTTCACAGGGCTTGTTGTGGGTTTAAGTAGAGTCAATTAACTATCATTCTGTCTTTACCTTCCCTGTCCTGGTGTCACTTTATGGTAATGGAATCAAACTAATAAACAAGTCTCATAATAAATATTTTTCTCCCAAACATTAAACTTTGAGCACAATTAAGTATTGTTTTTCAACACCTTATATGTTTTGAAACTAATGCTAAATCTTACAAAAATGAAACCTTTCATAGATTTTATAAAATTGTCAATGACAACACATAGATCAATGAAAGTCCTAGAAGCCTAGCCCAAATAGATACCATGTTAATCTTGGTAGCATCAAAATCAATAGCCCATCTTTATAATGAAGATTTGGCTTACAACGAAACCAAAGATATCCTATGAGATATTTACTATAGTCCTTAATAGAATAAAGGAGAATAGGAGTTAGTTTTACATAGGTAATATTGTTATATATTAGCATCATAAATAAATATAGATAAGTGTATACTAATAACTAAATAGATTTTAGAAAAATATTAACATATTTGTTTATCTATATGTAAAAAGTATATACTAGTATACCTATCTTACACAAATCTATAAAAATTATTTTATTTAAAGATTGCAAAATAGCATAAATATTTTTCTTGAGCTAAATAGATAATCAAACCATAATTTTATGTAATTAATTAATTAATTTTTTTCCTTGATTTTTAGTGGTATATATCATTTCACGTAAACTTTTAATTAATTGGACTTTTAACTAATAAAGCTTTTTTTCAAAAATGATGCTGCTATAATTTAGAGATTGAAATTTTTGAGGACCTTACCTAAATAAAAAAAGGGTCACCTAATATTATGAATTTATTTCTTTTTTAACATATTATTTTCCTCTTTAGAACATTATTTGTTATTCTAAAATTTATTTAATTTAAAAAAAACAAAAAAAAAACAATTTTACAATTACATAAAATTAAAAAAAAAAAAAAATTATAGAACTATCTCTCAAAAAAACATTAAAAAAAACTCAACTAAACAATTCCATACAGCCACTCAATTAATATACCAAATATTTTATTTTTAAAATTACATCTTAATTTCCAAGCTTCACATCTCCTAATGGGATACTGTAGTTCCACTAAATAAGAGCCAACATCAGTACAATCTTCTTTAGCCAAAATAGATTTATCAATATATCATTTCATTTATAATCAGATCAGATTTTTTTAATAAATATGTCTATTAAATTCTATATTAAAGAAAAAGTAAATAGTATAAGATTTTTTAATAAATATTTCTATTAAATTTTATATTAAAAAAAAGTAAATAGCATAATATTAAAAACATAAGGGTGGTTTAGGGCACACCCACAAATTTAATAAAACAACCAATACAAAGGGATCAAATTTAAACATAAGTAAGCAGTCATGGCTATGCCACGTGGAGGAGGAAAGTCCCAATCATCAAGCTTTCTCCAAACATCACCAAGTTGGCATCTTCAAGTGGCTCCCAACCAATGAGAGCAGCAGCATCTTCTTCATTCTCCTTGGGAGGCTGCTGAGTGCAATCTGGAGACATGATGAGAGAATTTGGAATCCAACCAGCCAGAGTTCTGCCTTGGATATGGCGGATGAGAAGGCTAAGGCCATCCTCCACAAGTAGCAGAGTCCATGGAAATCTAAGGCATAGGACCAACAGAGTGAGAACAATGATCTCCATAGTTTTCCCAATCCTGTTGGGATGAGTGACAACGTCATCGCCGACACCCTCGGAGTCAGGAGGAACCCCTGCAACAGTACATGGGGCATTATCCTGGGGTCGAACAGCTCCCAGATAAGCAACTTCAAATGCAACCTTATTGGCTTGAACTTGAATCTGCATAAAGACATTAGAACAAAGGATCGCTTTGGTATACTTGGATTTTCTCACAATTGAGAAATAGAAAGCCATTTCTTGATCAGGATTATTATTTCTGACAAAAGAAGCAAACAAAATTCAATAACTTGGTAGTAGATAGATTAATCTGATAAAAGATGCAACTTCAAAATATTTACCCGTCTCTTGTAGAGAATCTTGGCACTATTGTTTGTATATTTCTGAGTAATGTTGCTGTCACTCCTTCCAAAAGAAATCTTAACAGCTTCCAGTAGTCGATATGTTGGAGGGTGCAGAAGTTCTGAAGTCGGTCCTGTGAAAGATATCATATGATTCTACACATACTAAATTTAAATCCTTTCGACTGGAAAAAGAAAACGTTGCAAACTTGAATCTCCTTATTTATTGATTTCCATAATAAGAGACGGTGTTGTACACAACTTACCAAGGTGAGCCCACCATGCAGTAAGATGCTTTGCATGAGAGGGTAGATGAAACGTGGGCATTCCAATGCATATGCTTTCCTTGCACATTATTCCAATACGAGAGTTCATATCGAGTAGATATATCTCCTCATTCCACCAAGGCAGAACCAATTCCTTTCAAATCAAAAGCATTTGCAGGGGGTACTGACACTACCCCTGCTTGTTGCTTAGTGTTTTCTGAATTTGATCATATGAATTTTTGTTATTACCAACATTTCAGATCAAACCTTATGATCCATCATCACAATAAGATAGCATGAGAAAGAGAGAAAGGCTTCCAAGCAAATACGTTCACTTACAGCTTCTCCTACCAATAATCCCCACAAGAACACAACCCATCCTTGAAATGGTGAAACCGAATGACATCCCTTATCACAATATCACGTCCAACTATTTTAGAGATAAACTTAGCAGCAGTATGACAGTCACCACATACCCGGAGATTCTTTATAATACGGATAGTGTGCCCTGAAGGAGTGCTCATAAGTCCATAAGCAATGGCTAACTTCTCACTGTGGTGATACAGAACTTGTTTCTTTAGCTCCTCCTCCATATCATGGAGCACAAAGCTTGTGTTCGGAACATACCCTGCATCCTCCATCTGTCCAGCCAATGTCTTCAGCACTGTATAAATTTCCGCTGATTGTGGGTGTGAACTGTCCTCTGACCTGAATGCATGCACTCTGCTCTTGACTTCAATCCAGCTACACCCTGGCTTCTTTCTTACTTCTCTATCTTTCATCATTTTTCTCACCTTGGCTGCATCATTCCACCTGCCAGCTGCAGAATAGATGTTTGACAGTAGCACATATGATGAAGTATTTTGAGGCTCTAAAGTAAAAAGCAGTTCTGCAACACGCTCCCCAATCACCAAATTGCCATGAAGTCTACAGGCACTTAACAATGTCATCCAGATACTGATATCAGGTTCAAAGGGCATTTTATTAATATAGTCCTCTGCCTCTTCTAGACGGCCAGCACGACCGAGCAGATCAATCATGCAGGCACAATGGTCCATCCTTGGCATAATGTGGTGCTCACAACTCATGGAATGAAAATATCGGCTTCCTTCGTCCACTAGACCTGCATGGCTACAAGCAGTGAGAACACCAATGAAGGTAACAGCATCTGGCCTTATGCCCTTCAGTAACATTTGTTCAAAGAGCCTTAGGGATTCGATGCCATGCCCATACTGGGAATAACCAGTAATCATTGCATTCCATAAGATAAGATCATGTTCAAGCATGTTGTTGAAAACTTGCCATGCATCTTCTATGCTTCCACATCTGGCATACATTGTAACCAGGGAATTGGACACATTTATGTGTGAAATGAATCCAATGCTGATTATGTGTGAATGGATATGTCTGCCATATTCTAGGATGGCTAGACTAGCACATGCACTGACAACACTTGCAAAAGTAGCCTCATCTGGCTCCAAATCAGTGTGGTGCATTTTGAAAAACAGTTTGAGGGCCTCCCCATCATGTCCACCTTGCACATACCCTGCAATCAGTGCATTGTATGAGATTGCATCTCGTCTAGGGGTTTTTTCAAACAAGCATCGGGCATAATCTGTATTCCCAGATTTACCATATAAATCAACAAGAGCGCTTGAAACAAAGACATTTGACTCAAAACCAACTTTCGTAATTCTGCCATGAAGTTGTTTGCCTTCCTCAAAGGCCGGTAAACTGGAACATACACTGAGAAGGCTGGCATAAGTGAACTGATTCGGCTTCACACCAGCCCATTGCATTTCGAAGCCAAGCTTTAAGGCCTCCTCATCGTAGTCATTCCGGGCATATCCTCCAATCATTGCATTCCATGAAACTAAGTCTCGTTCCAGTATTTTATCAAATAAGTAACGCGCGTCCCTTATATTCCCACATTTAGCATACATTGTGACAATTGCATTGCACACAGAAACATCCCATCCAAATCCATTTTTTACAACTAGCGTAAGAACCTGTACCCCAAAATCCAAATCCACTGAAATAGCACATGCACTTATAACACCAACAAACGTCAACCTGTTTGGTTTCATACCTGCAAGAAAAATTTGAAGGGAAAGAAATCGTTTTACAAGTACAGAAAAGTTGGCGAAAATTTCCATTTCTTAAAAAACAGGGAACATTAAAGTCTAATATTTGAAGCAAGAAATTGATTAAATGTATATGGTTGTAGAAATCAATGTAAGACCTAATATACATATTTTGTAGAAACAATGTTCTTGACTTTTATATTAACCAACGCTATGGCAAAATATAACCCATAAAAGTTAACCTTTTTAACCTGCAGAATGAACTCGATGAAAAAAATTTGCAGCTTCGTCAGGTCGCCCATTTTGTGCATATCCAGTAATCATTGCAGTCCAAGTAACAACATTTCGAGCCGGCATTTCGTCAAACACTTGGCGTGCGATCTCTACATACCCACATTTGGCATACATGTCAACGAGAGCAGTCCCCACAAACACATCGAATTTCATACCGGTTTTGATAATCTGAGCATGAATTTCCTCGCCATACCCCAGAGACATCAAACTAGCACACACACTCAAAACACTAGCAAAGGTAAATCCATCAGGGCCAGTTTGGTGCATGGAATTAACTGATCCAGGATAGGCCTATTCTAGAATAAGAACCTATTCTGGAATTAATTAATGTTCAAAACGAAAGCTGGAATAAGGTTTGAGCCTGTTTGATTTAAAATCCATCCTTTGCATTTGGCAGTACAAATTCAATGCCTCCTCCTTACCAAACCCCTCCCGCGCATACCCTGCAATCATTGCATTCCAGGAAACGACATTTCGTTGAGGCATTTTGTTAAACAGATCCCTTGCATATTCCATATGGCCAGAATTAGCATACCCAGAAAGAACAGTGGTCCATGAACAGAAATCTCGAACGGGTATATGTTCAAAAACTTGGCGTGCATCATACATTCTTCCACATTTCACATACATGTGAATCAAACAGTTTACTACATAGACATAGGGTTCACATCCAACTTTATCTTTGAATGTGTCTTGAAGAGCAGCGAATTCGAAACTCCGTAAGCTGGTTTTCTGGTAGCCATTTCTGATTCGTACCCAAAGCTTACTTTTTTGCATGGTTATGGTACTGAAATTTGAATATTCGGCTGATCTTCATAGTTGCCAATGTAATTCATGTCGTGCTAAGTGGTTTTTTTGTTTGGCTTTCACTGGTAAAAAAACCCAATTGAATTGTGCGTGGTTTTTTTTTAATTTTAACTTTTTTAATATTTTTGAATTTAATAACTTTTTTTTAATAAGATTAATTGTTAAATTTTTTATTTTTTTTCATAAAGAAAATCATAAACAAGTTAAAACATCAAATAAATTTTTTTAATTAATTAATTATTTTATTTTCAATAAAGTTAAATTTTTAATTGTTTTTTATAAATTTTTAATTTTAAAATGCAAAATCATAAACTAATTTAAAATAGCAAAATAGTCATGACATTACTAGAATTTGTCCAACGTATCTATATGAAATCTTAAAAAAGTTTCAGTCTCCAGAATTTGTTTCCTCTCTTTTAACCACATTTACGCATATGGTCCCAACAAACTAGTGTGATTATCACACAAAGAAGGCATCGTAGAAAGATGATTTATGCTTCTTTCACTGAAGCAATCTCAACGACACTAGCTGCCTCTCGAACCTTGCACAAGGTGCACCCATTTCCTACATCAAGTATAGATGTAGATGGGGTATAATCGACCCACCAAAAGTATGGACATTCATTATTTCTCTGCAATACCAAATCTTTAGTTCTTGCTAAAATGATTAGTTCTTACATTATTTCTAAACTTAAAATATATTTTCATTAACAACCTTTTTCCTAATTGGGCAACACCAAAATTGACGTCCAGGTTTACTCGTTGTGTGTGAGGTCTTCAACACGCAAGGGCCAACACCACATTGACATATAGGCACATTCACCAAAGCCATCAATGCTATATCAACAAAGTTTGCACTGTCATGCAACATATCATTTTGTTTTGTTGATTATTTTTCTCGTTCATACTAATTATAATTGCAAGGAAAAATGACATATTAATGGAGACAACATCTCATATCAGATAGCAACACAACTATTGTCGATCACAGTACAAAATGAAAATGTTTCATATTTGATGATATTATGAATCTGGACAAAATGAAAATGCAAAGTGCAATTTGAACAAAGCTTTAAGAAAAAGTCCAAAATGAAGAAGTGTAATTCCTGCTATAAGCCATAAAATAGAATGTAACATCTATAGCAAGACATAGAATATGGGGAAGAACAAAATCCTAGAACAGAATGGTGGTGTGAAAACACACCGTTAATAAAAAAAAAACACAAGAGAAAACTAAACCCTTTCGCCATGCATTTGGCGAGCAAGCTTTCCATATCATGTGCATTCTTAACCTCTTTATATTTAAATGGAATACACCAAGCAGTATCATTAGAAAAATGGACTACAGGCTATATAATTAAAATCATGAACAACATACAATCATCAGGCATTAGACATTAATATCAACATATGTGTAGTCTTAGAACTATCCATTTTGAATTCTTTATGAACACTTGTATATATGATGCCAAGCAAAAAGTAGTTGTTAGAGAAATGTACAAAATATGTACAAGCTGGAGTAGTAATTTCATAAACTACTCCAACTTGTAGTTTTTGTAAATTGCTACAAAAATTTATACCTCTTTATATGAAATACAAAAAAATTGTACAGGTTGGAGTAGTAATTTCAAAAACTATATCTGCTATATATATATATATATATATATATATATATATATATATATATATATGAAAACAAAATTCTAAAATACCTAGATCTTTCTAATCATTAGTGGTGAGTTGGGCATAGCATCCATATGTGAACTATCAGAACAATTCCAAAGAACTAGAAATGTATAGTTCTGAGTAATTTAATCATGAATGGTGATTTGGGAAGAGAGAAGCAATGTATGAAAACATAATTCTAAACTACCTATCCTTATAATCATCAATGGTGATTTCTACAGAGAGCAGGCATATGTGAACTCTCAAAACACATGATTTGAGTATCAACATTAGATTAGTATGTAAATATTGCAAAAACAAAACAATGTCAAACATCGATATCATGAACACATGTACATATGATGCCAAGAAAAATAGTAGGTGTTGGAGCAATGTAATTTCATAAACTACTCTAGCTTGTAGTTTTTGTTATATGAAATACACAAAAATTGTACAAGTTGTAGTAGTAATTTCAAAAACTATATGTGTTGTATATATGAAGACAAATTTTTAAAATACCTATCTTTCTAATCATCAATGGTGATTTGGGCAAAGCAGCCATATGTGAACTATATGAACAGTTCTGAAGAACTAGAAATGTAAATATTAGAATAGTATGTAAATAATGTAAAAATAAAATAATGTCAAACACTGATATTAATTGTATGTTGGTGATATAACAAGTATCCTGGCTAACCTTGCCAACGTTTAACAACTATCTTGGCTATCCTTGCCAATGTTTACATATCAAGACTTAAACTAAAATAAAATAAACTAGACAGCTCAAAATTTCATTTCAATATACTCAACTCTCTCCTCTTCACTCATTCTCAAGAACCCTTTGGCTCTTTCAGGTTCAACCACAAAAGTGGCATATGCCTTCAACATAGTACCTTGACTCAAATCAAGGATGGCTTTGAGGGCCTCATACACACTATCTAAAACATTATCTAAATAAGATTTATCCACTTTGATAATATGGGGCATACTAAGGTCCTCGTGTAGTTTTTTGATAGTTTCATAGATCACATCCAATGAACCAGCCATGCTTGCCTTCCTCCTCTTCCCCCTCCTTGATGATGGTGCTGAAGAATTTTGCCTACTGCTTGCACTAGATTGATTGGAATGATAAAAGGCATCATCTAAATCAGTTGTAGTCTCGAGAGGTGTATTGATAGGGATATCCTCATCATAATTTGGATGGACTCCCTCATCCATATGGTGCCCTTCTTCTATCTCTTGATCCATTGTAGTTGTGGTACCTTCAGCTATGTCATTACCCACAATAAAGGCTAACTCATTATAGTATTGGAAGGGTTGTCTCTTATACACTTTGGTATTTTTGAATTCTTTTGTCTGCATGTTGGCATAATGAATGAACTAGACGTTTGTCTTTTATTACTAACTTAATAAGAATGTAATATTACTTAGATCAACAAATTTGAAAGAGAATGTTACCTTCAAAAGCTCATCCCAGTATTAGCATCCATACATTGAGCACTCTCATTCAATGCAAAACCACTTATATTCCTCAACACTCTCATAACTCTAAAATCTTTCTTCCATATTTTCAGCTTGTTCCTAGAATCTTTCTTTGACGAATTGAGGTTCATCTCCCCATTGAACCTCCTCTCAATGGTGGCCCACTCTTCTTTTTTGAAGCCCCCTTCACCTTTTCTTCCTAGGTTAACTTGCTTGTGGAGCAAGTCTAGAAACTTTCATTCCATTTCTCGTGTCCACATAACCTTCTTTGAAGAAGATGAAGATACCTAGCTCACTTGAACCTCATCTTCCATGCTCATCATGAGTTGTGTGAATGACATCACAATGTCTTATGGAGCACCACATGTATTGTTAATTACATGTAGATGTCAAAACTTGAAAGTACCAATAACTCAATAAAACTCAAAAGTACCAATAACTCAATAAAACTATATATACAATAAATAAATCAAACATATGTCACATCAATCAAAATTCTACAAAATCACACTAAGAATTATCATCAAAAAAATAAATGGAAATATAAATGGAATACACCAAGGAGTATCATCATAAAAATGGACCGTGGGCTTAATTTGTTTCAAAGGATTTATATATGTAAACTATTAGAATACATGATTTCAGTGTCCCCGTTAGAATAGTATAATTGATCTTCATCACTTGGTGATCCTTGGTGTATTCCATTTATATTTCCTAATGCAACAGGGCTAACAAATTCAAGCGGCATAGACAATAACTAGCTAGGAATAAAGAACAAACAAAAGAACAACAGAACCAACATGTATATCATTGTATCTGCATTCAAGTACATTTTAGAACAAAGAAAGGTCTCCTAAATCAATAGCAATATGTACTATATAAAATAGCAATATGTGACACTTATATGGAATGTGTTTCTTTAAGGTTCTTGTGTTCATGTGTCTCTAAGGTTATTTGTTTCTTACTTTTTTCTTGGCATCAAATATACATGTGTTCATGAAGAAGATCATAAGCCCACCATTAACAATATATACCTATGAAGAATATCATAATCTCATCATATATACCTATTGAATTTGTTATCCATGTTGCATTAGGAAATTGAAATAGAATACCAAGGAGTAGCAAGTGACGAAGATCATAAGCCCGTCATTAACAATGCAACAACTTGATCATTCAGTCAAAGTTATTATTGGCTATTTTTGCCACCCATTAGCCCACATTGATAACCGACCTGAGACATCTTTCATGGGCTAAGTTATGTATGTCTTTGACACAAGAAGTGCACTGTGTTTTCCGCATTACTCAAGCGGGTGAAAATATTGTATATTTTTGGTGCCGAGCACATTATTGCAGAAGATTTTCATAAAAATCAGTTTATATTGGTGACATGTGCTTTTGGCCATCGATGTAAGATGAGTGTTCAAAAATATTTTTTCGGCCCATCCTGATAGGCAATGTTATGTTGATAACTCCTATCGACATAAAATTATTCTTGCTTCTCTAATGTAAAAAAATTATGTCTTTTTGTCATTGGTGTAACATGGGTGTTCATTGGGTGATTTTTGTCCTATTTTGATGGGCAATGTTATGTTGATAACTCATATTGACATAACATTGTTTTTGTTTCTCCGATGTGCACAAAATGTCGGTCCCAGTTGTCTTATTTTTAAAAGTTTAAAATGTCAATTAATTTTTCCAAGATCAACGAATCAGATTAAATTGCACTTGCGCGATTAAATCCAAGGTGCACAAAATGATAAGTGCGTAGGTGCACGAGATAAAAAATGTTGTGTTTTCACACCTGCATTACTTTTTATTGGTGACTGAGACACGACCTAAGAGCAAAAAATTTAATGTTGAATTGCATTTTTTTGGCTTCTACACACGATGGAAATATTTTTCCTTGTCTTATTAGTTCCTACCATGCATATGGTAGTAACTATTGCTGAGGACTACTAGAGTGAGCCCACAATAGTGGGTTACACTTTTTTGCCTAAACGGACACTGAACTCTACATTTTGAAAAAATAAATTTAGATTCGAATGCATATTGTTGTTAAACTGTTTAAAATCAAAAGATGAAGTAATAGAGTCTTTTAGTAATTTTTGTCTAGATTCTAAATATATTTTTTTATTTTATTTTTGAATAGATTTGAATTGTTTTTTCTTTTTCCCACAAAAACTGTATATTGCTAAAAACATCATTTTCAAAGAGTTACATTGTTTTCATAGAGCATAACTTGTTTTCTAAAATAGATATCAATGTGCTTCTTTCGAATTTAGTTTTGTAACATCCACACAGAGGGCATGTAATTGGTTTGACGATATTATCATGATTATTGCATATTTTATTAACTTTTGAAGTTGACTAAACCGTAATTTTGACATACCTTGACTACATAGCTTATAACTTCTTGTCTATTTGTCCAGTTTTTTTTTTTATTTTTTTTTATAGAAAGATAACTTCAATACCTAGGGTATAGATATTTTTTAGAACTTTTTTTCTCTCATTTACTATTTTTCCATAAGCGTCAAACATAGAGGTAGACATACAGTTAAATATCTATGTTTCGTAAAACTAAAAATGTAAAGTAATAATAAAATTAATATATATTAACATTATAATCATTGGAAAGATTATTCATAGTAGTACCTTACTACATAGATAGGTTTTTCAAATGGATTCATTTGATCTACCAAAAGATAAAGTTGAACTAATTTTTTGTTAGCATTTTAATAGGTGCAAAGGAGACTCCATTGTAGGTATGAATGAGTATAGATGTTATATCAATGTTTTTTTTTTTTATCTAAGAGGATTTGAGCTAACCATTTGTAATTAATTCCTTCAAATGGAACCTCTCAAGGCTTAAATCATCATATTTTACTAAAAATGTGTTATTTCAACAAAAATCAGCATGTCTAAAAAAGTGTAACCCACTATTGTGGGATCACCCACTAGTTAAGAAGTGATTAATTCATATTCAAACAAACCAATCACCATTCAAATTTCTTCAAAGATCCATTTTATGCTAATGTTCAATCAATCAAAGTGCTTATAATTTAAAGTTAAAAGTTCTTAAAAATATTTTCCATAAATGTCATTGGTTAATGGTAGAGAGAATATAGTTTATGAGGCTAGAGAAGGCGCATAAAAATACACTGACAATCTCATGGGCCTAGGCCCTATATGTAGAGAACTTGAAATCAAAAGGAGCACTTGGCATCTGCGAAATAAGTTTTTTACATGTTGCTAGAGCGGTAGAATTTTGTGACAGAGTGCATGACATGGATTGGGGGAACAATGCACATGCCTTATCTATGTTTCACATTATGCATGCATTTTGTTGGCTTACACATGAAAGGATTATTACTTGTAGAGAACTTTTCTGATTGAAGAATTGTATTTTTTGATAGTTTTTCCAATCTGAAGGGTCGATGCACAAAGTTGAGTGCCAATTCCGCAGAAGTCTGTGGCCAAAAAAAATTGGCACAAGAAATGGGTACCCATTTTTTGAAAAATTGGGTGTTTGCTTAGGTTCAAGAGCCCGATCCATATTTAAAAAATGGGCTCCCATTTTGTATCGGGTACCCAAAGCAAAATGGGCACCCAATTTTTAAAAAATGAGTGCCCATTTTTTAAACACTGGGTGCCTGTTTTGTAAATGTATTTATTTTTTTGTTTAAACTATTTTCCAAGCCATTTTCACAACTTGGAAAATGGGATCACGTTTTGCAGAGTATGGGTGCCCATTTCAGATGCTACTATCAACCCCCTCAGCCTTTTTTCTCCTGATTCTAGGTACGTACCATTATTTTTTATTATTTTTTCATAAAAAATTATAGTTTCATGTTATTTTTAATTAAAAAATGTAGTTTACATTGTTTTCTAATTTATCATATAAATTTAATTATATTTTATGTTTTATTTAGTTATTTTTAGTTTTAATTTACTTTGTAAATTATTGTACCAAACTAGCAAACTATTAAAATTTTTAATTCAACCCTAGGTAATTAGACAAAAAAGTAAACCTAGACACAATTGAATTATGAAACCCTACGTAGAAAACAAAAACATAGATTTAGACATGTAACTAAAATAAGAAACCATAGGTAGAAAAAAAATATTAACCTAAACAAAACTAAAATAAAAAAATTGTACCTATAGAAAACATAAACCTAGACACAACTAAAACAAGAATCTCTCTCTCTCTCTCTCTCTCTCTCTCTCTCTCTAAAATGTTAAAACATATTCCAAAACAAGACCTTTCAAAACATAGAGATTTAAAAACATAAAAAAAATTGCAATCTTTTTTCAACCTTAGGTGTATTCTTAAAGAAAAACATTTTCATTAGTCTTGATTGACTTGTATTGCCATCCCTATAATTCCCTCATTTCCTTGCATTTTCCTTGCATAATTCCTATTTCTCTTGCATTGTCCTTATCATTGGTCCTCATTTTCTTTATAGTAGTCATATTCTTCTTTGCATTAGTCTTTATTTTCCTTGCATCATTCCTCATTTATTTGTATTGTCCTTATCATTTCCTTAGATTCTAAGTCCTAATTGCATTTGAATTACATCCTATGTCATCCCTTACCTTATTAATGTATTTTAACTCAATACTCCCCATTATCCCTAGATCCTAATTCAACCATATCTTTAGTCTTATACTTTTATTATCACTCTCATATTAGCATCCTCATTTTGCATTTAGAATCTAAAGTTTACTTTACAAAATTAAACAAACCAAGTTTTAGGGTTATACCTCGTGTAGATGAATAGGGAATATTGACCTTGTCAAAACCTTTTCCATTTTTGCATCATTATCATTAATTCAATACCTTATCTTGGTTTGGCTTGGTCCTTTTAATTTTAATTAGTCTTTTTATCCTTTAAGGTTTTGATCACACTTTAATTCCCTATGGTTATGCATTTAGATTTTCATTCCTAAGGTTTTCAAAGTCCAAAAAATTAAAAACATAGTTTTCTTTTTATAGTACCTCATTTTACATCTATTTCATTTTCATACCTAAGTTGCATTTCAAAAATTCTAAAAAATCTTTAAAATAGGTTGCATTATTAGTTTTTTATTTTCAAAATCCTTGAAAAAGTCAAAATACCAAAAACATCGATTTCATTTTTCATGAACACCTTTAAGTCCTATTGGTCTCTCTCTAAGGTGCATATAATTTCATTCCTAAATTAAAAATCTAAAAATGTAGGTTGTATTATAGCACCTCTCTCTCTCTCTCTCTCTAAAATGTTAAAACATGTTCCAAATTAAAACCTTTCAAAACATAGAGATTTAAAAACATCAAAAAACTTGGAATATTTTTTTAACCTTAGGTGTACATTATTAAAGAAATTTTTTTTCATTAGTATTGATTATTGATGCAGAGCCCCTAACTGATAAAAGATAATATCCAAAACTTGGAATCTCCTCCTTTGTGGTAGATACAACTTCTCACATCAAGCCCCTCCTAAGCTTGCTCTAACAAAGGATCTAAAGGAGCCAGTTAAAGGCTCACACATTTAAGTTCCTTCCAAGAATTGATACAACCTTAAAACCTTCCCATATCCTCTTTCTTTAATCCCTTAGCAAGATCCTTTAACCAATCCCAATGCAATCTATGGTTCATTGATTTGACACCTAGTGACCCAAAAGGGAAATTGTGCCAAGCATGTGATAGAATATCTTATTGACTAGATGGGGTGAAACCATTACACATTTTGTCAATTTGGATCCTATTGGACATGATCCAATAGCCCAACCCTTCCTATTGGGGTTCTAGAGGGTAGTTCCTTCTTTAAGGCAGTCCTAGAGCTTGTAGCCCTTATCAGAGAGGTTTTTGACTACAACCCTTGACAACCATAAGGTTTGATTACTATCTTCACCTTTTTGGACAACCATAAAATACCTCAAAGAAATAGACTTTATCAGGAGATCAAAGGTACTTAGCCTCAAATTCTTCACTAGGCCAACTAGACCTAATTGAGCACATTTACAAAGGAAGTGCTTTGATTATTCAATCCATAATCTTCTCACCTATACAAATGTTTAGGATAGTTTCAAAAAATTCTAGTTCCAAGGCCACAAGCCTTGATTCCATCCAAAAGTGCTACAACTCTTCAATCTTCTCAATTGTGCAAAGGTGGCCACATAGAGATGTCTACCTAGATTTGGTCAAAACTCACCATGGAACACTTTTTCCTAAAAATAACTTCCATAATCATAAAATAAAAATTCAAAAGTCTCATTTCACCAAGAATTAGATTTTTTTGATGGTGGAAAGATGAGAAATCAACATTTCTTTGAGGAAACCCTAGGTCACTCAGGGTTTGAGACCCCTGCTGACAGAAAAATAAATATCTTGCTTCAAACACAACTTCAGAAGCCCAAACCACTTTAAAGTGAAAGATAACTAAAAGTTACAACTTATCCAATCAGTCTCAAGCCATCATTCATCTGTACTGGTCTGTACTGTGGTAGAAACTCGTAAAATTACAAAAGTGTTATTTATATTACTCAAATGTTCAAATTACATTCTTTGTCCAAGACTCGATCATATGAGGTAATTTATGGACCTTTCCCAACATTCATAACTAATTTTCAAAGGTTGCAACCATTGAGAGTATTAGTTACAACATTTTGGCAAAAGTTGCAAAGTTGACAACTTTGCATTGACAACATTTTGTGCAATTTTGCACTTTTTGCTCACAATGAGCAACTCAACTAAGTCCCTATGTTTTAGGGGTTCCACATGAACCAAAAGTACTTAAAACATCAACCTAGACTCTATCATAATCTAACTACCATCTAAATGATCCTTTGACCAACTTTGGCCAAGAGGTTTATAGAAAAACCAACTTGGAAAAGCGTCCTAAAATGGATCTCGTTATTGGCTTTGAGTCCTATGGACTTCTTTATTGTTCATCAATTTCCTAGGAGGACTAGACATCCTAGGAGTTGATATATTTGCACCATGTTGTTAGTGTTCTCCTGCACCATACTCCCATGGATGATTAGAGCTCAAGTTCCTACTTGAGTGGAGTTGAGCCAATGAAGACCCATGCTTTTCAATGTCTTGCTCTATCATCCATGTTGCATCAATATCAGGGAGTCCTTTCCACTTGACAAGATACTAGAGATATGTCTTGTTTCTAGTCTTCTCTAGCACCTTGGTCTCTAGGATTCTATCTAATTGCACTAGTTGGCTAGGATGAAAGTCTTTAGCCCAATCATCATTATCAGTTGGATCATTTGAACTGTGTTTTATACTTGTAACACCTGCATGAACTTTTAAAGGAGTAAGATCACAAATGTTAAATATGGGAGATATTACAACTGTAGGGGGTAGATTAATCTCATAAGAATTTTCACAAAACTTGTGTAGGACAGTGCGTGGTCCCACTTTCTTCATATGGAGTTTGGTGTATCTACCCTCTGGAAACATTTCTTTTCATAAGTATGCCCATACTTGGTCACCAATCCAAAATTGTGCAAGTCTTCTTTTCTTATCTACAGATGCTTTGTATTTAGTAGTGGTTTGTTGAAGAGTATATTTCACTTTTTCTTGGATTTGTTTGATCAATTGTGCTAAGTCCACACCTTGAGCACTGATCTTGGGATCATCAGGGAGTTCTCTGAGTTCTAATACTCCTTTGGGGTGCATACCATAGACAACTGGAAATGGATTTTTCCTTGTTGATCTATTGACAGATTCATTGAAGGAATATTTAGCCTATGGGAGTTCATATCCCAACTTTGTGCATGCTTATTTGTTAAACATCTTAGGAGGTTCTCAAGGGATTTGTTGACTACTTTAGTTTGGCCATCCATTTGGGGGTGATAAGCAAAGGATAATTGAAAATTTGTCCCAAATTTCTTCCATAATGTCCTCCAAAACTATCCTTGAAATTTAGTATCTCTATCTAAAACTATTAACTATGGTAATCCATGGATTCCAAAAGTCTCCTTAAAATTTAGTATCTCTGTCTAAAACTATTGAGTGTGGTAATCTATGGATTCTTACTATTTACTTAAAGAATAGATGTGCAATATGGGATGCATCATATGTGCTTTTGCATGGGATGAAATGTGCCATCTTGTTGAACCTATCTACAACCACAAAAATATTATCATAACCTTGTTTTGTTCATGGAAGACCCATAACAAAATCCATTGAAATAGCTTCCCAAGGTCTAGATAGTATTGGTAAGGGTTGGTAGAGTCCTTGGTTTTTTGATCCACCCTTATATTTTTGACATATGACTCATGTTTCCATAAATTTTCTGATGTCCTGCTGCATCTTGGGCCAAAAATAATTTCTTCTCATAGATTCAAGTGTTTTATCTAAGCCAAAATGCCCACTCATGCCACCATAATACTTTTCCTTTATGATATTATCTCTCATAGAGCATCTAGGAATAGAAAGTTGTCCTTTAAATAGTAAGGCATCTTGAATTAAACATTCTGAGAATTTAGTATGGTATTTGTCCTCAAGCTTTGTGCACACCTCATAGATTTCATCAAAATTTGGATCACCTATATACAAGTCCTTTAGAGCATTAATACCTATGCTTTGAATTTGAATTTCTTATACCAATCCTATTCTTTTGCTTAAGGCATTAGCCACTTTATTAGAAATACCTTTCTTGTGTTTACTTGAAAATGAATATGCTTGTAGTTGCTTCGTCCATTTGATATGTTTAACACTCAACTTATCTTGGGAATTCAAGTAACTCAATGCATGATTATCAATATGCATGAAAAATTATTTAGGTAATAATTAGTTTCTCCATTTTTGTAAAGCTTGAACCATTTCATATAGTTTTAGTTCATAGGTATAATATCTTTACTTTGCATCATTCATCTTCTGTAAGAAAAATGCCACTAGTTTGCCATCTTGATTGAGAACTATCCCAATGGCAAGATTACTTACATCTGTTTCAACTGTGAAAACTTTGTGAAAATAAGGGAGGGTGAGTATAGGGTATTGGGATACCCTTGATTTCAAATACTCAAAAGCATCATTTTCTTTCTTTGGCCAAAAAAACTTGATCTTTTTTCCACCTTTAATAGTTTTTAACATTGGTGCACACACATGACTAAAATTTTTAATTAATTTCCTATAAAAGGTTGCAAGACCCTGAAAAATCCTTACATCACCTTGGTTTTTAGGCAGTAGGCAATTGATGATTGTATCTACCTTTGAAGGATCAATCTTTAGTGTGGTCTTGGAGATCACAAAACCCAAAACATAAGCTCCTCCTGCATAAGACACATTTTTCCATATTTATCATTAATTTATGTTCATGCAATCTTTTTAGGACTAACTCCAAGTGTCTTAGGTGTTCTTCTTTGCTGATGCTATAGATCAATATGTCATCTAGATAGACTACAATATATTTTCCACAATAGTCTTGGAAGATCTCATTCATTAATCTCATGAAGGTTGATGGTGCATTACTCAACCCAAATGGCATAAAAAGCCACTCATATAACCCTTTTGTTGTTTTGAATGTCATTTTCCATTCATCTCATAGCTTGATTCTGATTTGATGGTATCTTGACTTCAAGTCAATCTTGGAAAAGTAGGAAGCATTGTCTAATTGATCCAATAGTTCTTCTATTCTTGGAATAGGAAATTTGTATTTTATAGTGATTTTTTATAGCTCTATTATTAGTGCATAATCTCTATTTTCCATCCTTTTTAGGGGCTAAACTAGATGGTACTCCACAAGGGCTCATGCTCTTTTGTATTAAACCCTTATCTAACAATTCATGTACTTGTCTTGATATCTCTGCATTTTGTGAAGAAGTCATCTTATATGGGGCCTTATTAGGTAGAGATGCTCTTGGTATAAAGTCAATTTGATGTAGGGAAAGGATGGAGGATCCAATAATGGATAGTCCAAACCTACACTACCAATTATAACAACAACAAGCACAACGAAATAAAACAATATAATGTTTTAAAATAGAATTTCATTCAACATGCCCAACTATGAGGTCTTCTAGGTTTTGGCCTATTACAATGAAATTAAAAAGTATGAAAAATATCTCGCAAGATCCAGGGAACCACCAACTAGTTCAAATCTACAACATCCAGCCTCTGATAGGAACAACCAAGATAGGATCTAAACTTGTGATTGCAAGCCACCAAGCAACCTCTTGTTGTCGTAAGCCCTCAAGCCACTAGTTCTAGTACAAACTCCCAGATTCGCAAATCTGCTTCTACTCTACTACTACTACTCTTCCATCATATCCCTCTACATATTTCCTCATGATGATCTACATCAACCCAAGCTCTCAATATATAACCAGTTAAGCCACAAGTCACCCAGTCAGGCATTAATTACATTATAGGTCCAGCCTAAGGAGAGATACCAAAACTAAATAAAGAATGATCAAAACTTAATGCAAGGTTACATTTAGGTCCATACATGACCCAAGAATGTGATCCTAACTTAGAAAGATCCCATCTCATCACACAGAACCACGCAAGATGAAAAGCTCCACGTTTCGCATGAAACTAGCTGAAAATTGATACCCAAGAAAACTTGTCATAACTTTCAAATCATAATGAATTAGGACTTGTGGTCTTAGGAGAAGTTATTAATTTAGGTCCTCTTAAAGTCCTTAAGAGTACAAAGGCTTATTCAATAAGGATCAATGGCTACACGATATGCAATCAACACATGGAAAGCAAGAAAATACGGCTTCGACAGCAAGGAAAATAGCTCCAACATTGAAATGGTCCATCCAAGATCTTCCAACCCATGCCACCTCAAGAGATGTGTTCTTATACATAGCCTCCACAAAAATAAAGGAACAAACCCCTTTCATCGCACATGCCAGATATCTCCATAGATCATCGCAACACAAAAACTCATAAAGTTGCCCAAAACAAAGTATTGTATTCCTCTGACAGGGAATTCCTTCAAGACTAAGAAAGATATTCAAGAACCCAAAATGCTCTTGCATCAGACTACCAAGGTAAATAGAAATTATGTCCCATACTTTAATCTCAAGATAATTATCTACAATCAACTTCATCTTCACCAAAGGCTTCCAATCCATCAAGGACAAGAGAACAAATCAAAAAATCAACCATCTATGCTTAATGCATTCAAACATCAAGATCATATGAATCTAAACAATCCAATCAGCATACCACTAATCACCACAACCCATCTTAGCAACAAGAGTATCCAACTCCCCAATAAGTAGATCCAAAGTCAGATCCACATCAATATGAAATCCCTCATCCTCATCCTCAGCATCCCATCTCTGCAACTCATCACAAGACTCATTACTATCAACCAACAATTCAAGTCCATAACCAGCAAATAAGATTTGCATCATAACACCAAACAAAATCAAGTCAGAAACACCACCGCCACCAAGCTGTTCAGCAAAAAGTAACTCTTCACCAACAACAATCTGATCAAACCCAACTAGATGATCTACAATTCTCATGCTAGATCCATCCATCTACTCATGAAAACCAACACATAGCTTATCATCTTTAGTGAAGTCATCCTTCACCCCTTCCTTAAAATCAAAGTGTCTTCTTCTCCAAATAATCCTCTTAATCAGCCAGAAAACTGTCTTCCAACAAGACTTCATCATCTCTTCAATACTCAGATTGAATTTAGGCCAAAACTAACCCAACTTATCCATCAAGTTCCTTTCAAAGTGAAACTACCTCTGCTCAGCGATCTGATTGCAAGATTCCAGTTGCCTCCACACACTCAGTGATCTACTATCCATCTTCACAACCTTCCTCAATTCAGCAATCTATTCACTCAAGGAGATCTGCACCTCTCACATCAAATATGCTCTCCTCGGAGGCATCTTCAATCCATGGTCCTAGTACAAATAGCCTCACCTTCGGCGATCTGTCCACACACTCAGGATCTTCAAGTTCTGATACCACTTGACATAGGTTAAGGATGGAGGATCCAATAATGGATAGTCCAAACCTACACTGCCAATTATAACAACAACAAGCATAGCGGAATACAAGATTATGTTTCAAAATAGAATTTCATTCAACATGCTCGGCTATAAGGCCTTCCGGATTTCGGCCTTATACAATAAAATTAAAAGTATTAACAAGATCTTGTAAGATCCAGGGAACCACCAACTAGTTCAGATCTGCAACAGGTAGCCTCTGATAGGAACAACCATGTAATGTCCCCCTTCGTTAAAGGAATTTAATAATAAATAATAATAAAAAGTTAATTAATGATTAAAAATAATAATTTATTATTAAAATTAATTATATCATTAATATTATATATTAATTGATATAATACAATATATTTCTAGAAACGAGTATAGTAATGTTTTAATTATTTAATACATTAGTAATATAATTATAATAATAAAATTCACTAATAATAATAAATATATTATGATATAACATAATATATCATATATATATAATGATATAATATAAATTTATAAATATATAATATATTAATCAATGTAATATTGATAAGTATACTATTATCTTATTAAATATAAATAAGCCAATTTCTGTCATGAACCATAATTGACATACAAATATAACTTATCATATATTATGTTCAATTATTATCAATCAATAATTAAATATTAATTAATACTATATTGATTAATCAACATTATTAATCAATAGTTTAATTACTTAAAATATACATATATGTATAGATAATTAATACTACCGAATTAATATAAATCGTATTGATCAATCTATACAACAATATTAATCAATCAATATGTACCAAACTAAAGCCATAACTGATATATTATATAATGTGGTTCACTCAAAATAAAAAATGTATATATCTCATTTTGGATTCAATATATAGATAACATATATAAATCATCATAATAATAAACATATAAATAATCTTACTAATAATCAAAGATCACTAGTAAATAGTAAATAGATTTTCATTAATTATATTAGTAACAAATGAAAGATAATATAATGGAAGAATATGTGTTTAACTTAAGGGAATAAGTGTAGAGATTAATTATGAAGCAATAATAATAAAGAAAAAATAATAAATTACCATAGTGTTAAGGGATACAATTATTAGTCATATAGTCATGACTTTTGGGAGATAGAAATATAAAATGATTTCCAACACTTTAGGAAAGGGAGGGAGGAGAAAATAAAGGAGGAGATATAGGAGAAAATGAAGTAGTAAATATAGGAGAGAATGAAGGAGGAAATGTAGGAGAGTATTAAAAGAAAAATAATTACGAAATACACAATAGAAAAATATGGAATAAAAAAAAAGAAACAATATGGAAGAATAAGAAATAAAAAGGTAATAATCTAGAGGATAAAAAGATAGTTAGCAGGGACTGCAGTCTAAGGTATGAACTCGTATATTATTAATTCATTATATATATATATATATATATATATATATATATATATATATATATATATATATATATATATATATATATATATATATATATATATATATATATATATATATATATATATATATATATATATATATATATATATATATATATATATATATATATATATATATCTCTGTGTGTGTCTGTTTATTTTTACATTTAAACTTCAGAATATTACTATTCGTTTATGGATAAAAAATAATTGTATTATAATTGATGTAAGGAATTATGTACAATTATATTATTGATATGGACTTAAATTATTATACATGTTTATTGTGGATGATATGAGCCATAAAAAGAATGAATAAAGTATGCATTAAAAGATGGACCTCATATCTGGAGGGGGCTAGAAGAAATTATGATAATTTCCTAGTCTCGAGATTCAATATCTCAACAATGGATGATATGGAAGGATCCCCGTATCTGGAGGGGGCTAGAGGAAATTAAGACATTTCCCTAGTCTCGAGATTATTATCCCACGTAGGTAGTATATATACTAAAGACCAGTCATATGCATATGTGTAGGCTTGGAATGCATTAAGCTGCTTCCAAGAGATTCTTATGGGCAGTACTTTAGGGATGATGTGTCAATAGCCCGATTGCTTAGAGGGAGCAAATGTCTCTCAAGCTGGGAATTTTGTGAAGCCCGACCTAGAGGCAGCCTTAAGAATCAAATTCTCCCTTACTAACGTAAAGTAGAGTATGAGTCATATAAATGTTACATATTATTTTGTACTAATGCGGGTTTTGCAGGAAATCACATAAAGGAGAATAAAAAGGGACATTACATAACAAATATTCTTAGTTATTTAATATCATATAAAATAATAATCAAAATGTAATATATCATTATATAAAAATATCTTATAAAGTGAATATGATATATCAAGATATTAATTAACAAGAAGATTAATTATACATAAACAAATCTATTATTCATGTAATATAAGTATTTCATCTATGATTAAGAAAAGAGATACAAAAAATTAGTTCACATAAAGTTTAAATGAGAAATTTACGTAAGGTCCCCACTAGGGACATTACAAACCAAGACAAGGTCTAAACTTTTTCTCGCAAGCCACCAAGAAACCTCTTGTTGTCCTAAGCCCTCAAGCCGTCAAGCCACTAGTTCTGCTACAAGCTAACAGATTCAAAAAATTTCTTCTAATCTACTACTACTACTCTTCCATCATATCCCTCTACATCTTTCCTCATGATGATCTACATCAATCCAAGCTCTCAATATATAACCAGCTAAGCCACAAGTTAGCCAATCAGGCATTAATTACATTATAGGTCCAGCCTAAGGAGAGATACCAAAACTAAATAAAGAATTATCAAAACTTAATGAAAGGTTACATTTAGGTCCACACATGACCCAAGAACATGATCCTAACTTAGAAAGATCCCATCTCATCACATAGAACCATGCAAGATTAAAAACTCCATGTTTCATGTGAAATTGGCTAAAAATTGATACCCAAGAAAAACGGTCATAAATTTCAACTCATAATGAATTAGGACTTGCAGTCTTAGGAGAAGTTAGTACTTTAGGTCCTCTTAAACTCCCTAAGAGTGAAAAGTCTGATTCATTAAGGATCAATGGCTACATGATGCACAATCAGCACACAGAAAGCAAGAAAATATGGCTTCGACAACAAGGAAAATAGCTCCAACTTTGAAATAGTCCATCCAAGATCTCCCAAACCATGCCACCTCAAGAGATGTGTTCTTAGAAATAGCCTCCACAAATATAAAGGAACAAACTCCTTTCATCACACATGCCAGAGATCTCCACAGATCATCACAACACAGAAACTCAAAAAGCTGCCCAAAACAAAGTACTGTATTCCTCTAACAAGGAATTCCTCCTAGACTAAGAAAGATCTTGAGGAACCCAAAATGCTCCTACATTAAAATTTGATGACTTATATACCTTAAGGGTGGGAGGGATGAGGGTAATTATTTTTCTACCACATCTTGGTAAGTGTCTAGTAGATTCTATACTTCTTTTGGTACTGGTTTATTCTCCTTTGGAACTTCTTGAATTTTAGGTTTGAAGACTAAAGCATAACCCCCTTCTTCTAATTCTTCTATGGTCTTGACCATTTCCTTCTCCCCAATGATTATCACAATGGGTTATCTTTCTGGTTTTGGGTCAGGCAAAGGCTTTATGATGTAGGAGAATCTATCTTTGACTAAGGTATAAGTGTTTTTCCTTCTACTATGTGTGGCATCCACATCATATTGCCAGGGTCTACCTAGAAGTAGATGACATGTGTCCATTTCAACTATGTCACATATGACTTTATCCTTATAATCTCCTATTGATAAGTCAACCCAAGTTTTTTCTTTCACCAAGGTTTTCTGACCCTTAGTAATCCATGAAATATTATATGGACAGGAATGAGGAAATCTTTACAATTTTAATTTTGGTACCATTTCATTAGACACTAAGTTTTATGTTGAACCAGAGTCAATGAGTAACTTACATACCCATTCTTGGCATTTGTAATTGGTCTTGAATATGATCTTTCTTTGTGGAGGTTCTTGGGCTTGAGGATTCTGTAGCAAGGCTTGTCTCATCATCAACCACTCTCCTTCTTCAGGGTCTAGTTCTTTAGATTGGATATCTTCTTGAACTAACTATGTTCTCCTTTCTCCTTATAGATTTTATCCTCCTCTTTCAGGGCATCTAGTACCATGCTATCCCAACTAATTGCAACGAAAGCACTTCAAGGGTCAATTACTTCTTCCTCCAAATATTCATCTTTCAAATGGTCTTCTTCCTCTAGAGTTTCCTCTTGAACTTGACTCTCCTTGGTCTTTGTCCATTTGAATTTTCTCAATGGGTTTTGGGGATTTTCCCCTTTCCCAAGAGGTTCCTTTCCCTCTGAAGCTCTTGTTTCCATTACCTCTCCCCTTATTGTTTTGGTCCTGTCACCTTTTGACCTTATCTTTAACTTTTAGTGCTACTTGATAGCACTTCTGTATTAAATCAGGGCTATAGATATTCAGTTCATCTTTAAGCCATTCAAATACCTGGCTATCCTTTCACTTTTAGTCTCAGAGATCTTGGATTTCAAACACAATCTCTGAAACTCTTATGTATAACTACTTACATCCATGTCCTTATGTCTAAGGTTTTGTCTCTTTCTATGAAGTTGCACTTCATAGTCTTTAGGGATGTAGGCCTCCTTGACTTTGTTCACCATAGTCTTCCAAGAGGAAATCATGTTCTTTCCCTCTTTTACTCTTTCTCCTTGGATAAAGTTCCGCCATGTCAACGATGCACCTTTCAATCTTGATTTGGCTATCTTGTCCCTCTGATTCTCGGGGATCTCATCACACTTGAAGAAGTAAGCCAATGCATCAATCCATTCAATGACCATATCAGGGTCCATCTTTCCATAGAACATGGGAAAATCCAATTTTCTTTTAGTGGTTCTCCTTGCCACTATCTTGAGGGAATTGACAACGTACCTATGGTCTCCAAGTATCTCTTCTTCCCACTCATCCTTCTCAGGGGTCTCCTCTTCTTCTCCCTCATTTCCTAGGTTCTCACCTTCTTCCCTCACATCAAATCTTCCTTTGAGGTTCTTGAGTTCACTTCTCAGAATCTGAACTATCTTTGCTAGTTCTATATTGGTTACCCTTGTAGGTATCCTATCTTCTTCTATATTAGCTTTGATCTGTGCTGACATGTTTACAAGCCCTTAGATTCTAGTCAGGCTCTAATACCACTTGATGCAGAGCCCCTTACTGATCAAAGCTAATATCCAAAACTTGGAATCTCCTCCTTTGTGGTAGATACAACTTCTCACATCAAGCCTCTCCTAGGATTGCTCTAACAAAGGATCTAAAGGAACCATTCAAGGGCTCACACCTTTGAGTTCCTTCCAAGAATTGATAAAACCTTCCAAACTTCCCATATCCTCTTTCCTTACTCCCTTATAAAGATCCTTTAACCAATCCTAATACAATCTATGGTTCATTGATTTGACACCTAGTGACCCAAAAGGGCAATTGTGCCAAGCATGTGACAAATTGTCTTATTGAATAGATGGGGTGAAACCATTACAAATTTTGTCAATTTAGATAATAATGGACATGATCCAATAGCCCAAACCTTCCTATTGGGGTTCTAGAGGGTAGTTCCTTCTTTAAGGTGGTCCTAGAGGTTGTAGCCCTTATTAGAGAGGTTTTTTACTACAAACCTTGACAACCATAAGGTGTTATTACCATCTTCACCTTTTTGGATACCCTTTTGCACAACCATAAAAATAACTAAAATCATTAGAATTGATCAAGAGATCAAAGGTACTTACCCTCAAATTCTTCACTAGGTGAAGTAGACCTAATTAGGAACATTTACAAAGGAAGTGATTTTATTCTTCAATCCAGAATCTTCTCACCTATACACATGTTTAGGATAGTCTCAAAAACTTACAATTCCAAGGCCAAAAGCCTTGATTCCACCCCAAAGTTCTACAACCCTTCAATCTTCTCGACTGTGTAGCGGTAGCCACATAGAGATGTCTACGTAGATTTGGTCAAAACTCACCATGGAAAACCTTTTCCTACAAATCACTTCCATAATCATAAAATAAAAATTACAAAGTCTCATTTCACCAAGAATTAGATTTTTATCATGGTGGCAAGATGAGAAATCAACATCTCTTTGAGGAAGCCCTAAGTCACTTAGGGTTTGAGATCCCTGCTGACATAAAAATAGATATCTCACTTCAAACACAACTTCAGAATCCCAAACCACTTTCAAATGAAATCTAAATTGAAGGTATAACTTATCCAATCATTCTCAACCATAATTCATCTATACTAGTCCATACTATGGCAAAAACTCATAGAATTACAGGAAAAAGTATTGTTTCTATTGCTCAAATGTTCAAATTACATTCTTCATCCAAGAACTGATCATATGAGGTACTGTATCATCTTAAAATGGAAGCACTTCCATGTTAAGAGTGTTTATCCCTCCAAGTAAGTGGTTGGGGGTCATGTCAAGCACCGTGAATTGGTCTTTGTATGAATCTAGGTATTTCCCCTGTTATGCTTCTCTCTCCCTATTTCCAGCCTCTTTCTGACAACTTTTTCTGAGAAAATGAAGACTTTGACTTTCTGGTTCAATGATGACCTGATGGGTCAAGGTCAACCTTGACTCTGACCTAGGGCAGAGTTGACCTCAACCCTAACCCCAAGTCCAAATTTCAAGTTCTAGGAGTTTTGGGATGTCGAGCTTCGAAAAGTTTTAATTTCCCACTTCTGGGTCCGTTGCTTTGGGTTTCAGAATGGTAAGCTCTTAAATTTAATTTAATCTAGGTCCATTTCTAGGGGTTAAGGTTAATTGGGATTTAATTCTCCAATGTTGGCCTTCTCTAGGAGTTTGTGCCCTAGATCACTATAAAAGGAAGCCTTCCTCTCTCATTTTCTCCATCTCATCCATCAATAATCAAAAGCTCTCAAGGAGACATCAATCATTCATGAACATCCATCTCACCAAGAAATCTCATCAAGCAAGATCAAGGAAGAATTCTCAAGCAAGGAAACATTCAAGAAAGCATTCAATTTCTCCATTGAAGATCAAGGATTCAGGCATTTAAATCTATTAAGGGATTTTCTTCAAGCATTCAAGATTCATCATTCAAACCCTAGATCTAGCCATCATGATGGTGTGATCTTCCTTCAAGATCCTTTTTTCATCTTTAATATCCATTCATTCTTCTCTCAAGGTGGATTCCAAACATACAATCATGGAGGTTTCGATTTACATTTTTTAATGTTATGTTCAAGATTTCATATCAATATACTTGTTTTCATTTGAAATACAATTGCATATATATTGAATATCATAACTTTATTGTTAGATCTACTTCTACTACTTGCTAGCATTCTCTATTTCAATTTCATTATTAAGGTTGATTCAAAATTGGGTTTTGACTAAGGAAAACCCCTCATCCAAACAACAAAACCATTTTTCTTGCAGATACAAGTACAGGACAAAGAATTGTAGTTCAGATCTAGATACCCTTTTTGGCGAACTCCTGGGTTCCGTGAACAAAATTTCTGTCAAAGCTATTTTGGGTTAGGGATGATCTTCAGTGAGGGGTAAGATTGTGCCCCACTATTTGGGTCAAAGTCGACCTGATCTCAGAAGGACAAAATTTTTTTGGGTTTTCTCTATCTCGGCATTTCCATTCTGGAGCAGGTTGTAGAATCTCCCAAAATTGAAACAAGACATCAAAAGATAGTGATTTCTGCATCAGCCTCTTTTGAAGATAAGTATTCCTATTTTATGTCCATAACATTTTCCATTACATATATTTCACACTCTATCTATTCACATTCATCCCCTTTCCATTTTCTATCCTATTCATAATGGTGAACCCATTTCATCATTATTCAGGTACTTTATGGACCTTTCCCAACTTCCACAACTAATTTTGAAAGCTTGTGACTATTGAGAGGATTAGTTACAACATTTTGGCAAAAATTGTAAAGTTGACAACTTTGCATTGACAATATTTTGTGCAAATTTTCACTTTTTCCTCACAATGAGCAACTCGACTAAGTCCTTATGTTTTAGGGGTTCCACATGAACCAAAAGTACTTAAAACATCAAACCAGACTTTATCATAGCCTAAATACCATCTAAATGATCCTTTGACCAACTTTGTCCAAGAGGTTTATAGAAACACCAACTTGGCAAAGGGTCTTACAAATGGATCTCATTATTGACTTTGATTCCTATGGACTTCTTTATTGTTCACCAATGTCCTAGGAGGAATAGACATCCCAGGAGTTGATAGATTTGCATCATGTTGTTAGGGTGCTCCCACACCAATTGTCTTGTATTATCATCACTATAATTCCCTCATCTCTCTCTCTCTAATATTTTTAAATTATGTCAAGTAATTTTAATTAACTCTCTCTCTCTCTCTCAGTAAGGTAAAATATTTAAATTATTTGTTAATTTTTTAATTATGTCAACTCTCTCTCTCTCTCTGTGTGTGTGTGTGTGTGTGTGTGTGTGTAAGGTAAAATGTTTAAATTATTTGTTAATTTTTAAATTATGTCAAGTAATTAATTATTTAACTCTCTCTCTCTTTCTATTGTATTTTTAAATTATGTCAAGTAATTAATTATTTAAGTCTTTGTTTGTAAGGTAAAATGTAAATTATATGTTAATTATAATTTTTCATGTTTTTATATGTACACATATTATCAAAATGGATGATTTTAACATTGATGAAGTTTTAGGTCAGCAAGCACCACCACCTCCACCTCCACCTCCACCTCCACCTAGGGAGTTGAGAGAAAATATTAGGAGAAATGTAGAGGCCATAATGAGAGATGTAAATACTATTAGGGATGATCATCATCCATCTCCCTAGCTACTATGCCTTGTAGATAGCATGCAATGCATAGTAGATTCTATACATACATTAGACTCCGAGCTTGATAGTTTTCAGTCATGGAGGGAGACCATGTGTGCATATTATGCTAATGGCCTCTCTTATAAAGATGTCAATAAATTAAAAATTATAAGAAGTGATATGACATGGCATTTTTTGAACCCTAAAATGGGTGAGGAGATACTTGGCAAGAATCCATGTATTTCTATTAGATGGTGTCGGCACCCTGGTATAGCAAAGCACTTTTGGGAGCAGTGATGGATGGTATTTGACCATCCACCACAAGCTAATCATGAGGTCCCCATTTATTTTTTGAAAAACCTATGCGATGAATTTGAATTGAGTAGGAAACCCAATTACTTTGACATGAGATCATTCCAGGGGGTTGGTTGGAGCATGCCACAGGATAGGCCAGGGGCCAAATTGAGTGATAGAACTAGAGACCTGCTAAGGTTATTGGGAATACAAGGCCTTGTCACCATTTTTGTAAAGGAATGGCACAAAAAGACACACAAGGGTTGCCCCAACATCACACATGAATCCAGGATGACACATGGTGTAAATGATGTTGGAGAACCCACAAAAAATGATATTTCCCAAGTGCACCATGTAACCTAGGAGATCACATGTGAAATGTGAAAGGGTCATATCTGACCGACTCACGGGTAGAAATAAGAGATCAAAATACCATTCCCTAGAGTGCCCTCATTCATAGTGCACCATGATATAAAGGATCGTGGTGACTTTGAGGAGAGGAACAATGAGAAGCACACAAAAGATAAATAAGATCCAAATGACAAAATCCAAGACCAAAGTGATAAATACACAAAACATCCTTTGCCAAGGAGAAGGATTGATTTGATTGATGGGGGAAGATTAGGTTAGAACATGAGGAATGATACATCCTACATAGACCCATTTGATTGATGATGGAAAATTACATTGGACATGAGGAAGGATACATCCAACAAGGACCTATTTGATGAGGAAAATGTTGTGTTTTTGTTGGCAAGTGAGGAATCAAGGATAATCATGTGATCAAGGATAGTCGATAAAAGATGGTGTTGAAGTACAAGGTTGGGTGGGACAAGTTCAAATTATCATAGTTGTTGCAGGACTGAAGAGGATATGTACAACAAGACACGATGATATAGTACAAGGAGATGTGATATTTATAGTGGATATTTACAGAAGCTCAGGGATTGGGACATGAGGAGCTCGCTATTAAAGATATATACAGGAATCTCAAGATGCAGGAAGGAGGATTTCTATATACAAGAGATTTATAGGAAGCTTAGGATTGGGGATAGTAACTTAGGATGACAAGGATATAAAAATCTCAAGATTTGGGATAGTAACTGATTGGTGTATTGGATAGGTTTGAGGATAGAACACCTTGGAAAATGGGTTGGAGGCATAGTAATTTTTAGTGGCTAATATTCACCAATTGGCTAATTTTGGAAATTTGAGAATCCAAATTTGGCGAATAATTCAAGATTTAAGGCAACCTAAATTGCCACATTTTTACAAAATTTTGATTTAGAAATATTTAAATCGCAAAATAATTTATTTTATAAAAACTTGAACTTGAAAAGTTTCCACAATATTCAATACATTATTAGATTTGATTCACTAGAATATTATAAGTTATTATGAATATTTAAATTAATTCTCCAATAATATATCATGATTATTAGTTACTATAGGGATCTATCACCAAATTTTAGTTTCCATTACTAACTTAAAAGTATAATCTAGTGACCCCCATTATATTCTATGAGGTAAAAATGTTACTATTTGGTTTGTAATGCTTATGGGAGCTAAAATTTCTTTCAGATTGTTGATCTCAATATAAATCAATGGTCTTGAAGAAATTTTGGGCCCCATTAATATTTAAAAATATCAATACATTTGTCTCACACAATACAATCAGGTTATTAGATTATATTTTAAATAAATGGTAGCAAGTAATTATTATAGAGTCTATTCCTTAAACCCATCAAAGATTCCCACATTAAGGCTAATAATTTTCTATAAGAATTCTATTTTTTAAAATAGAAGTATTAAGGATGGTGATTAATTAATTAATTTTTATTGTTTGAGATTCAACAATATTTTCTACAAAAAAATTGTTATTGAAAAATAATCACCAATAAGAATACTTAAAAAAAATAAAAAATTGAGAGATTCGCCAATAGAAATTAAATTTTTTTTCAAGAAAATGAAAGATTTGCCAAGATTTTATATCTTTTTTAAGAGGGGGGTTTCTTAAAGATTACTTTGGTTGGAGGTGGGGATGGGGAGGTTGAAGTGTTGAATGGGTTAAGGGGATGGGGAGATGGGAGTTTGATAGATAAGAGCCCGGTCCACTATATATGATGCATGTTTCCTAGTTTTCACTAACATACTTTTCCAAGGTGCTTGAATTGCCAAGTTTTCACCATTGGATGATTACTTTTCTTTTCTTTTTTCATTTTTATTTTTGTATTATTCTAGATTTTCAAAATTTTATAGATTTTTTGGATATATAGGATTTGGTTCAAGCATAGAACCGCTTTAGATGTATGATGTTGATAGGATCATTAGGGGATCACCTTTTGGTGATGATATTTGGTAGTCTCTGGAGCCAAAGCCTGTTGTGACAATGTAAGGATCCAACCAAGTAGGCTCAACATTGCCTTTCTTCTCCTAATGTGCTTGGACCTTCTGATTTTCTTTGAGGACCATGTTTCCTACCTAGAACTGTGTTAGATGGACCTTCTTGTTATAGCTCCTTTTGAGTTGATTCTGATATGTGACCAAGTGATCATATGCTTGTTGCCTCTTTTCATCTAACAGGTCCATCTATGTGAGGCGTGTCACACAATAGTCTTCATTTGTGGTGTAGTTATTCATGGACACACACAATGAAGGTAGCTCGACCTCAATCGGTAAAACAACTTCAACACCATATACAAGAGAGTATGGGGTGGTGCTTGTGGGAGTGTGCTAAGAGGTGTGGTAGGTCCAGAGGGTGGGATTAATTTAGAGGTGCCAATCACGATCAAAATCATTGAAAATTTTTTTAAGGATTCTGAGGATAGTTTTATTGGTTTCCTCAGCTTGGCCGTTTCCTTGGAGGAAGTATGGGCTGGAGAAATGATGGTGGATGTGGAGTTTGGCACATAGATCATCCATGTGCCATTTTTCAAATGGAATGCCATAATCTATGAAGGTGGTGGAAGAGATGTTGAAGTGTAAAATGATATGGTAGAGGATGAACTTGGATATCTAAATGCATGTAGTGATGATGAGCGGTATTTCTTCAACCCACTTTGTGAAATATTCGATGGTTGTTATGATATATTTGTGTCCATTTGAGGAAAGGGGAGTGATTAAGCCAATGAGGTTGGATCCCCAACATGAGAAGGGCCAAGGTGGTGCAATAGGCTGCAAGTCTTGTGCTAGAGTATGAATCAGATTGGCATGCTATTGACATGATAAGCATTTCTTGACAAATTCATAGGCATCATGCTCCATTGTTGGCCAATAATACTTGACTCTAACCAAATAATTTTATAGGACCATGCCACTCATGTGGGAACCACAAATTCTAGTGTGAACCTCTTGTAAAGCTAGGACAACCTCACTCAAATCTAAACACTTAGAGAGGATATTATGATATCATTAATGATAAGGGGTGTTTTCTACAAGAGTGTAGCGGGAAGCTCCATGAATAAGGTTTTTTCATTGGGTGTTTGTGAGATGGGGGGATATGATACCATTTTTATAGTAAGAGTGCATGTCATGGTGCCATGGGGACTAAGGACCAACCAAGATGCACACCATTTTAGAATCAACATTCTCATAAGTAGGCATGTGTAGCCACTCGACTAAGAATTCATACTACATTGAGCCTCGAGGGATCTCTAGTATGGATCCAATGGTTTCCATTGCATCAACAAATTTGTTTTTTAGCCTTGGTATTTGTATGAATTGTAGACTTAGGAAGTACTCTTTCAATCTATCCACCAATTCTTTTTAGGGCAGAAGCTTGTCGTCCTTTTTCTGGTACTCGTCCAGGACTTGCTTGATTATCAGTTGTGAATCTCTAAACACTTGTAGTTCTATGATGTTCCACTAGATTGCTATTTTGTGACCTAATATGGGTGCCTCCTATTCTAAAATATTGTTGGTGCATGGGAATCCCATTTTGAATGATTTAGGGATATAGTCACCTTGAGGAGTGACAAATAGGATTCTTTCCCCTGATCCATGTGACATGTAGGAACCATCAAAGTATAACTTCCATGTTTGATGTTCATCTATCATACATAGATGTTTGTCAGGGAATTCCATAATTAGAGGATATGCATCAATTAGGGGTGCTTCAGCTAGCTAGTTTGTGAGTACTTGTCCCTTGATTGCTTTCCGATCTACATACTAGATATCAAACTTTCTTAGCAACATGAACCATTTTTCCATTCAGCCTATTAGTGTTGTTCTTGATAGAAGATATTTGAGTGGGTCGACCTTTGAGATGAGCTTGATAGTGTGGCTAAGAATGTAATGTCTATGATTTTGAGTGGAAAACACCATTGTGAGGCATGCTTTTTCTATTGGTGAGTAATTAAGCTCATAGTCGACAAGAGTCTGACTGATATAATAAATGGCTCTTTCTTCGCCATTGTCATCAATCTGTGCTAATAATACCCCCAGTATCATAGTAGTTGTTGAGATGTAAAGTATGAGAGGGAATCCTAGGACTAGTGGTACAAGGATGGGAGAGTTATCCAGATATTCCTTTAGCTTCTCAAAAATTCTCTGATAGATGGGATCCCATTTGAAGTTAGTGTCCTTACATAGTAGATGCATGTAAGGTTGGCACTTGTCTTCCAACTATGATATGAAATGACACACTAATTGTAGTTTACCTTGTAAGCTTCTGAGTTGCTTGAGTGTTTTGGGAGGAGGCATTTTCATTATGACTTTGACCTTCTTGGGGTCAACCTCAATGTCACGTCATGATAAAATGAAGCCTAATAGTTTTCCTGGGTTTATGCCAAAGACACTCTTCTTTGGATTTATCTTTAGGCCATAGTGATGTAGATGGTTGAACACACACTCAAGGATGTCAAGGTGTTCACACCATGTCTTTGATTTGGCAAGGATATCATCTACATAGTCTTCAAGGATCTTGTGTATCATATCATGGAATATTATTGTCATTGCTTGCTGATATGTAGCCCCTGTATTCTTTAGACCAAATGGCATCATATTGTAGTAGAAGGTACCCCATGGTGTTGTGAATTTTGTTTTGTGTTGATCTTCCTCTACTATATGGATTTGATTATACCCTGAGAAGCCATCCATAAGTGACAATATCTCATGGCCTGTTGTGAGATCAACAATCATATCAATGTTTGGTAATGGGAAATCATCCTTTGGGTACACTTTATTCAAATATATAAAGTTTGTGTAGATCTTGATCTCTCCCAAATTCTTAGTGACTAGTACCATGTTTGATATCCACTCTGAATAGTCAATAGCTCTGGTGATTTTGGCTTATAGTAGCTTCTCAAGTTATGTTTTTACTAGGAGGACTACCTTTGGATACATTTTTCAAAGCTTTTGCATGACTGGTTTTGCATTAGGATCCATAGAAAGATGATGAACAAATAGATTTGGATAAAGCCCTGGAATGTTGGCATCTGACCATGCAAAATTGATAATTGCCTCTCCAAGAATTGATGTGAAGGATAACTCTTCACCCTTAGTCAGAGATGCTACAATGTAGGTGATCCTTGGGTATTCTTCAGTGCCCAAGTTGATTGGTTTGGTTTCTTCGATGAGGATTGATGATTGCGCTAGCCTGTAATCATGGATGGGGGGAAGAGGCAAGTCCTCATCTTCTAGCACCTCAAAGAGGTTTTCACCAGAAGATACACCCTTTACTTTTTCTTTTTTAGAGTCAAAATGTGCCCCAAAGGGGTTTTCACATAAGGACTTATTCTTTTCTCTTTTATTTTCAATTTTGCAGCTAAAGACTGCCTCTTCCCCAAAATATCCCTTGGGGTCAAGCTTGTATACATATGCTAAGTGATGCTCATGATCTGTATCATCGAAGATTTCATTGTAATATTTCTTCTCATCCTCTTCAAGGATGTCTTAGATTTCTACAAGGTCATCCTAGATTTTCAAGAGGCTAATAGTGGGTGTATTAGTGTCCCTAGTTGTGGTATTGGATCCTTGCATGTGCAAGAGATGGGTATTAAAGCCAAGATCTTGATGTTTCAAATTTTGCGAGGCTTCTATTGGATCTTTTCTACCACCTCCTTGTGATCCTAGACCACTACCTTGATATTTCCATTGTTCTATGGTGTACTTGTGTAATGTTGGGTATTTGTCCTTAAAGTATTCAAGGGGCTCAGTGTTAAGAGGTGGGGGATCTTTATATAGCTACCTATTGATGTCAAGGCCCATCTTTAGACTATTTATGATTCCATGGGACACAAATATTAATGGCCCCGACTACTTGATTTTAGGGTCGGTTGGAGTAGGCTTTCTTTGGTGGCTTGGGTGCCCTTGTGTATGTGGTACAAGTGGTAAGGACCCTATGAAAAATGCATTATTTAGGCTATACTCACCACAACCCATGTTGTTGATCTTAACAAAAGAGAGAGTGGAGACTAGGATAGTCTCTGGATTACTATGGGATTAGGATGAGTTGGCATTGGAAGCATCAATGTTGATTCTAGGAAAGTGGGTGTAGTAGGGGAAGGATGCTTCCAACACATGACAATATGTGAAGGGTTGGGCATCTGCATGGATGGTGATTTCAGTGCCTTGATGTGAAAACTTAAGGTACTAGTGATAAGTGGATGGGATGGCTTTGATGGAATGGATCCATGGTCAGCTAAGGAGGATGTTGTATGGAAGATCTAGATCAACACCATAGAAGATGGTGTCTTATATTGTTTGGCCTAGCTTGATTGGTAAAAGAATAGTACCTTTTGAGGTACACTCCAAGTTATTATAGGCCTTGATAGTGATGACATCATGTGATATGTCAGCCTCTGTATACCCCACTTGTTGGATGAATTTCAAATCACACAAATTTAAGGTTGAGCCATTATCTATCATGACCCTTTTGATGGAAAAGTCTCTAACCATGATGATGATGTAGAGGGGGAGATTGTGGTCAGTCTTGAAGGATAGATCACAAAATGTGGATAGGTGTCCTACAAGGTTCTCAAACTAGATGGTATTAATGTATGTGGGGACATGTCCTTCTTGGAGGGCTCGGTTGAGGATCTCTTGATGGATCGGTGAAGTGAGAGAAGGTCAAGGATGGAGATTTGGGTAGGTGTGTTCCCAAGGTGTTCAAGAAGGTTATATTATGTATTATGAGAAGGCTTGGTATTATCAACAGTGATAGATATCTAGCCTCTATGCATAGTGACTGCACACTGACTTTCTACTCCCTTAACATGGATGACATTAACAGTGGGTTCAACTTGGGATATGCATCCAAAAAAATTGTCATTGTTGATGTGGGTAGTAGTATAGTATTTTTAGTCAAAAAGGTCTCCTTGCTTTCCTTTTCTTGGATTCTAGGGTGGGGGATTGGTATTGACTTGGTTCTTCCCAGAGTTGTGTTGAGGGAACACATTCTGATAGATCTGCAAATTGGCTTTAGGAAAGGGTTGGGCTAGTTTGTCCACTTGGATCTCTTTTCTGTCAATAAGATCTTGGATATAGTGCTTTAGTTTCATGCATCTGAGGGTTGTGTGTCCTTTAACACAATGATAGTCATAGTACTCATTCTCTTTTTACCATGTGGGATTCAGAGTTATGTCATCAAATTGCTGAGTTCAGGGATAGGTAATTAAATTTGCCTTATTCATTCGATAGAAGATTACATCTAGCAGTTCACTAAGAGGTGTGCAGGGATATCTCTGATTGTTCTAGACTAGAGGTCTATTCTACATCGGGGTAACTGATATGGCATTAGCTTGAGTATTTGGATGTTGTTTTTGATACTACTACATGGGATGTTGATGGATTGGTTGTTGCTGCTGATATTTCTATGGAGGCTACTGATGGATTGGTTGTTGTTGTTGATAGGTAGGAACAAGTGGTGTAGGACTAGACACAAAAATTTGGACATGTTTGGTGTCAGTGGCTCCATCGATGAAAACATTCTTGTTCTAGTTCCAGTAGCAAGGCTTGTCATTGCTGGGTTTGTCATGTGAGCTTTCTTTGTAATGTTTGATTATGCCATCATCTAGGAGACCTCTCTCAATGTCCATGCCTTTTCTCTTGATGTCTTGTTTGGTTTGGATATAGTTCATTCTCATAAAATGAGACATTTTGGGATGCAGATTACCAATGAAGATCTTGGTGAGATGTTTCTCTAGTGGTTGATAGGATAACCTCATGCTAAGGTTTTACCATCATTGAAAATATTTGGCAAGGGTTTATCCTCCTTTCTATTTTGACTTGCAAAGGTCCAATAGGGATAGCTCATTTTCAATATTATGAGCATATCAGGGAGCACACTTCCCAAAGATTTCTACAAAGGTTGTGATTGTTCCATAAGCTATCTTGTAAAATCATTTAATAGTAGTCCCTCCCAAGCTCTTGGGGAAGAGGCGCATGAGGAAATTATCATTGTAAGCAACCTCTTGACATGCCATGTAAAATTCCTTGATATGGCTAACTACATATCCTTTCCCTCAATATTTGTCAAACTTAGGTGTCTCAAAGTGCTTAGGAAAGGGGGTAACTGTGATTGATCTATCAAAAGGATAGTGACAAACCTCTTCAAACTTAAAGGTCTTACTCTCTATTCCAACTCTCAGCTTTTTAAGAGCGTTCTTCATTTCTTCCCATTCAATGTTGGTAGACATTGGAGTGGGTACTCCCATTGGGAAGAGATCTGATGGATGGTTCTATGGAGAATATTGTGGGGCTGGATAGGGTGATTGACTAGCTAGGTAAGTGGACTAGAATGGATTTTGGGGTGATAGTTGCTAGGGAGGATATTGATGTTGGGATGTGGGGATGTATTGTTTCTAGGGGATGATGGGATGTTATTGCTGTGTAGGATACGATGATGCTTGTTGTTGCTAGGGTATGATGGTATTTTTTTGTTGTGTAGGATATGATGATGCTTGTTGCTACTGGGGGATGATGGGATGTTGTTGTTGCATTAGGAAGTACTACTTTTGTGGAGGAGGTTGGTGAAATGGTGCAACTTGCTGATAGGATGGGTCTTGCGCTTGACTAATGTATGTGGAATGCATTTCCACATTGCTAAGTGTTGAAATGGTTGTTTGAAAGATGGTGGTAGAAGGTGGTTGTGCGAGATGGCTCATGAGATGAGATGAAATTTTTTGTTGTGGTGGTACTACATGAGAAGCAGTAGGCAGTACAGATAAATAGTTGGTATATGTGGAAAAGATGTAGCTAGTGGAGGTTGTGATGGTTGTGTTGCAAAAGGAAAGGATGCTTGTTAGTTTATGGGCATGAATATGTGGGATTTGGTCTGTATACCCAAGGCATGCCTTTGTGCTTAGTTGAGACCCCAAGAAGAGCTTGTTCTGGGTGGGGGTTGTGATGTGGAGGATTTAGAAGTGATGGTAGGATTTTTCGATGCGGATGGCAGGTTTTGAGGTCCTATGAATGGCATCCCTATCATGAAAGGAGTCTTTTGGGCTTTTTTACTAGTGTTCAAAGATGGAGGTGGAATATATGTAGAGGTTAGCTAGGTGATGGATGGAATGAAAGATTGGGTAAAATCTTGATGGGCTGTGGAAGGAGGGACTTGTGTTGCCCCTGGAAAGGATGGTGCTGAGGTGGAATCTTTCTAATTGAAGGAGGAAAATAGATGTGTTGCCCCCCAAAAAGATGGTGCTAATGAGGAAGCTTAGTTGGGTTTGTGTGAAACTCTATGCCTGAGTGGTGGCTTGAGATGTTGTAGGTAGGGGTGGTCTTCCCATGCTGGGAAAGGGAGTGGATTGTGATATCAATTGCACTATGGGTTTTTTGGAACTGGAATGCAAGAGATGGGGGATAGGTGAGCCTATCTAAGCTATTTGTTGGTTAGTGTCATGGATTTATTGGATGATCCAAGAATAGACATCAATAGGGATGTGTATGGGCCTTGATGGGCTAACAGGTTGGAGGTGTGATTGAATGGGAGTACCCTCTTGTGTGTAGATTTCCAAAATAGCTAGATGATTTTGATTAATAATTGCACTTACCATTTGTGCATACCCTAGATGGCTCATGAAGGCTTCCATGGAAAAGGTGGTAGGTGTTTCATTTGGATCTTCCCACACATTCTCAATTTGTGGGGATTGTGGATCATAGGTCACCATCACGCTAGTAGGATTTTTGGGATTAGATGAACTAATGGCTAAGTTGTGATCCATATTCTTTCTCTTCCTAGATCGTGTCTTGGAAGGCTTGAAATGTAGATCTAAGATGAAGATGCAGATGCTTCTAAGAAAATTGTACGGATGATGGATAAGATAAGCTAATGAAAACCTAAGGGTAAGATGTAAGGATCCTGGATGGACTTGGATGAGCCGAAGGATGATGGGGTGTTGATCTAGATCTGAAGGATGATGAGGATGGTGGAGATTACTAAGTGTTAGAAATGATTTGTTGCTTCTTGATGTGGGATCAAAGAGGATAGGATTGTCAACCTAAGATAGACTGATGATCTTCAAAAGATAGGATCCTTGTCTATACATGTCAATCTCTTGCTTGAGATAATGACACTTACAAAGATGAGTATGAGATACCCTAGATAATGGTCAGTCAAAGGGTGGATATGTTTTGATGTAGAATGAGGTTTGGAAGCAACTCAAAGGATAAGACACAAAGTGGATGGTGGATTGGTGGATTGATTCAAGGATTTTGGATTTTGACTTGGATTTGGATAGTGGAGGATAGTGGGTCTTGGATTCCAGATTAAAGGATGGGTTCTTAGATTTGGATTCGGATTTGGATTAAGGATGGTGAAGGATGACTAAATGATTCTATATCCAAGAGGATGACCTAACATACAACTAGAAGGATAACCTATGATGTAACTTGGAAGGTGACTTTATGATGCAAAGGATGAAACTAGGATAAATGATGATGCAAGGATGAAACTAAGGATGAATGATGATGCAAGGATGCAACTAAGGGTGATTTAGGATGCAAAGATGCTGAGATAGGATGTGAGATTTTGAAAGAAATATGGATATGTGATAGGCCACCTTGTCCTCACTTTATAGGGTAACATAGCAATGATTGACCTGAAAGCGGGCTGCAAATTATTTTTCTCTTGCATTGTAAGCCACATTATCCAGTTTCTCCTGATACTTGGTTTCTTCTTGGATTTCTTTGAGGGAAGTTTAGTGATCTTTAAAGTCTCTTTCTGCAACTTTCTTCTCTTGATAAACATGGGAATTGGGCAGCTTGGCTTTCTTATGTGTGATCAAATTGGACATAGCTTTTCAAGGATAGTGCATGGATTGATTTGAACAATGTTTCTGAATAACTAATTTTTGATGGTTTCTTGATTTGGCTTCCAATTTGATTTATCTCCAATGGAAAAGGACAAAAAACAATCCAGTAAGGGACAAGACAACCTTGTGGGATACAATAAATGATGGTGAAAGACTCTGATAATGCTTTGGAAATGTGTATGTTCAACAAATATTTTTGTACTAAGTTAGACAAAAAACTGAAACCACATCAAACAAGAATACCTAAAGATAGGCTGGTATCAAAATCTTTGCTCACAACTTGATATTCCAAAGGAATATAGATGGTGAGTAATCTTAAGGCAATCTAAGAAACCACTTGGATTGGTCCTTGCACACAGATTTTGATACCTTCAGGAGTAGATCAAGAAGCCTCTAATTAATAGGTGTTTGATTAGGTCTTTGGCATCCTCCTAATTGATTTGTACATGCGTGACTCACTTAAGAGACTAGTTGACCATGCCAAAATAGTATGGATATTCACCTACCTTGGGCTACCATCAAAATGCATCACCCAAGCTTGAGGGGATGAAGCAAGAGTTTTCTCAATGTTTTGTTTCTATACTGATCAAAGAAATACTGGTTTGAGGTCATTCTCCAAAGAGGACACACTTTTCTCTCTGGACAGGCCTCACTAGAAGTAAATCAAATGAACTTTTCCTAGCTCAATTATTTTATGTCACTTAGATTAACAAGGATTTGCATAAATCTAAAAGACTCCTAGAAGCACATCAAAAAGAGTTCATTTTTCCAATTTTGATTAAGTGTGTTTTATGCTATGACCCTCAAACATAAATTTTTAGGGTGCAATGTTCATTTCCTTGAAAACATAAAAGCTTTCAAGAAAAGATTGCAAGAGTTTTATTTTGAGCATTCAAGATTGAATATTTACTTTTCTTTTTAGTATCCAAAATGAAGTTGCTTTTGATTGAAATTGCTTTGATTTCTTTTGTTCACTCAAGATTGAATGTTGTTTAAAACTCAAATGAAATGATTTGAAATTTGATTTGGTTCATCCTTTAGGGTCATTCAAGATTTGTTTTTGGGGTTTAGTCTTTTTTTTTTTTTGATCGGTAAAAGGCCATAGCTAAGAATTTATTAATTTATAAATCAGAGTTACAAAGAGAAGCCCCACTTTGTGCAGGCACTGGTAGGAAAGAGGGGGTTGAGAAAACCTCCAACCATGCATGGGACCGTAGTCCAGATTCTGATACATAATAGTTTTAGGTGGGCATACCCACCATTATTTACTACACAATAAACATAAGCCATGCTTAATACAAGATTACTCTAAAGTCAAAAATTTCGTAAAAATCGCAAGGTCCTTGTGGACCATCATTTGAGTTATATTATTGATCTTCTGAAGACACTCTTATGTGGGAGCTTGAAGCCATCTTAGGTATTCCTTCCTTGGTAACTCGTTTGAGAAATGCTTCCAAACCTATCATTTCATAGTTCTACCTACTATCCTTGATGAAAAATCCATATATAATTTGTTAATCCATATTATGAAATGAAATCTTTGCTAGATGAAAGAAGATACTTATACCTTTACCTGTGATGCTTGTTTCAATGTAAAGGATTGGAATTGTATCCCTGTTCCCTGAATGTGATCCAAAAGGTTCTATCCAATGTATTGCTAAATATATATCCCTTATAACAATGTACTTGATAATCCCACACTAAGAGATAAGCTATTTAGTGTAACAAGTAAATACTTTATCCATAGATCTTAAAAACCAAATTTTTCTTTCTAATATACATTAAGCATGGGTCATCCATACTCCATTCTTTGGATAGAAAATAAACATATAGTGAGTAGATCCTATATGTATTAACTTAATCTATCAATCTAGATAAAAACATCTTTACTGGAGTCCAAAAATTAAACATAAGTTGAGCTACCAGTAATCAGAATGAACTTAGAGTCCATGATAACACATAGGGTCCAATAAATGAAATCCTGAATCCCCACTATTAGACATGTAGAATATAATAAAAATCTAAATCTAGAGATGACATCCATGATTAGTTTGCAATCCATCAATATGTCATCAAAAGTTGAGGATGATCAGTGTCATGGTCTAATGATATATGCTAATACTGAGTTCAACCACTGGGACAACATGATCAAATTGTTTAATCATTATTTTTTGGGGTTCAAAAAAGGCTTAGTTCTACTAAAAATGTGTCTATTAATCTCTAGCATGTAGAAATGATGATTATTGGTGAGTCCCTAACCACCATCTAAGAGTCGAGCATGATTAATTGGGATATCTCTTATAGGATTTATACATTTGGTAATAAGATATCATTAGGCTCAGAGGACCTCATTTTGTATTAATCCTCTAATCATCTCTTTGTAACCAGTTTAGTCTAATATGGTTGGAATGAACTAGAAGGCTGATAATTATATATTCTAATGATTAAATCTCCTAATGCCAGAGAATGGTCCTATAGCTACCTAGCCTACCTATGAAAATGATATGACACTAGGGCGAGGGGATGCCTAGGTGGTGATTCATACCTACTCTAATCATGAGATTATAGGCTGCTAATGATTATTAGACCTGTGATAGCTTAAGGCTGAGAATGAAGTGTGGGATATTTTAAAGAAGCGTATGAATGTCATGATCATATGCTATACCAAGAATTTGAAATGTCATCATATCTTAGGAACTAGACTATTTATGACCAGTTCACACATTAAGAGTTTGTTTATAGGATAATATATAAACCTATATATGAATTTTTTCAAGAGATATGGAGGGAAGATATAGATTGTTTATATATATATATATATATATATATATATATATATATATATATATATATATATATACACACACACAAAGGATTCTAAATAGGTTTATATGAATATTTTCCAAGATATATGGTATTTAGATATAGATGGTCTATATAAATATGTGGGAATTAATTTAATTGAATTATATATATATTCAAAGGATTATAAATCAAGTTATTAAGATATGACGTTCATGTTAAAATGATTTCAGCTTGAGGAGCGGTGTCAAGGATTTTAATGAAATCTTTCTCTTAATGTGTCTAAAAATCGTTAGAGTTTAAAAGGTCTGTTTGGAATAAAGGGTATCTCTTTTTCAACATAGCCATGGATAAGTTAGGATCTAACTTTAATAAGCCTAGATTTATACATGTAATCTAAGAATTCTATAATTAAGAGAATCTTCCTACCAGATGCTAGAGAATTCTATCTAAATCCCTGTTTTGTAATTGTAAAATATTATTGTTATGAGAGAGATATGTTATTGTTGATGGTTCCTCTAGGAGGTATAACTAGCCTAAAATTTATGATTATTTAAATCTGATCTAAAAAGTTTTCACCCTCTACTCCCCTATTTGCTAGAAGATTGGCTTCTGAGTTACCTTCTCTATAAATATGTTTTACTTTGACTTGGGGAATTTTATGCATGATTTCTAGAATTTCTTCTAGTTTCAAATTAAGTTTCTAGTTTGGTGTTTTCCTCATCCTGATAGCATTTACAATGATTTGGGAGTCTCCTTCTATTTCAATATTTTTCAATCCTAGTTGTTGATAGATTTTGAGTCCTACAAGAGCTACATCACATTCTGCCATATTATTGGTTGTAGGTTTAATGGATTTGGAAAATTTAGCAATAAGTTCTCCCTTCCAACTATGTATAATCCCACGTATACCTGCTATACCTAGGTTGCCTCTGGAGGCACCATCAAATTTTAGTTTATACCACCCTTCTTTAGGTGGCATCCATTTACAAGTGCTCCTGTCATCCTTTGTTTTGTCCCCCCCTTTACTGTATAAAGGGGGAATCGCTAGATTTGGCCATATCCTTCTAAGATTAATATCACATTGCTTAAACAAGTTTTCATAGTTATGTTGGTACCGAAGTCTATTGTTGATTATTTTGATAATTGAGACTTATATTTTATTAGTTACTGAACTCCAATTAAGTTTTTGATTTGTGAAAATTCTTCTATTACGCTCTTTCCATATTTCCCATAATACTATAGATGGGGTGATAACCCAGATATCTTTAAACAAGTTGTCCTTATTTGGTATGGGCCATGCTTTGAGAAAATCCAATATATCTAGAGGCCTTGCTGAGGACCAATTTAAACACTTGCATAGCCAATTCCAACATTCTTGAGAAAATTCACAATTTAAAAGTAAGTGGTTAGTCTCTTCTTCTTGGCATTCACATAATAGGCATCTAGATGGGCCTTCAAAGCCTAGCTTCCTAATTCTATTTGAAGTTAAAATATTCTTTTGCATTGCTGGCCAAAGAAAATTTCCTGCTTTAGGAAGGCATACCTTGTTCCAGCATAGATTTAGGGGTATATCTAAGGAATCCTTATTTTGTTTTTTTAGAATTGTTTTGTATCCATCTTTGACTTTATAATTTCTGTCATTAGAGCCTACCCAAATTAATTGATCTTCTCTACATTTAACCAAAATTACTCTATTGTTAAGAATATCTCAAAATTTGGTGTTTTCATTGGGATCTCCATGGGTGATATCTATATTCTTCCATATGGGATTAGTACTTGGGGAGATGTAATCTTTAATGTAACTACTGATACTTGTTTTGTAGTTATCTATGAATTCTTGTGAGAAACCTTCATTTTTTAATGGAGGATAACCTCCCCAAGAATCTTCCCAGAATAGGGCCTTGTTACCTGCTCCCACGTCCCATGTGAGTAGGATATTAAGGACTACTCTAGATGCTATAATAAAATTCCAAATACAGGAACCTTTAGTGTGTAAGTGGGCTCTAAAAATATTGATGGGTTCCATGTTGGGGACATATTTATTTAGAAGGATATTTTCCCATTTTCTACTGGGATTTTTATAAATACTCCAGACTAATTTGGCTCCTAAGGCTGAATTTTGCCATTGAAGATTCTTAATGCCTAGACCTCCTTGGAAAATTGGTTTACAAAGATTATCCCACTTAATAAGCATTATTTTATTATCTTCCAATGAACCTTTCCAATAGACGTCTCTAAGGAGTTTATCTATTTTGGCTTTGATGTTGCTAGGAAGCTTGATAAGAGACATTTGATAAGTGGGGATAGCAGATAAAATAGATTTAATCATCTTAGCTCGGCCAGCTTTAGTGAGCCATTTACCTTTCCAACTGCCTTTTTTGTTTTGGATCTTAGAGACAACTGTTTCCCATAATTTTGAGCTATGAACCCCCTTAGCTAAGAGGATCCCTAAATATTTGCAAGGAAACTTTCCAATTTTGTAGCCTAGTATGTTACATATTTGTCTCTCTTTAGACGGGGGGGTGTTAACAAAGAAAATTTCTAATTTATTGGGGTTGACACTTTTCCTTGAGGCCTTCATATAAAAATTCAAGACAGACTTAAAAGCTTTTGCTTCTTTTATGTTGCAAGCCCCTGGTAATATTGTGTCATCTGTAAACTGTTGATGGGTAATGCTAGATACATTATTTGTTACTTTAACTCCTATAATTTTACCTTCTAAATGTGCCTAAGTTATGGATCTACCCAAAGCTTCTGCCATGATCACATATAGGAAGGGAGATAATGGGTCACCTTGTCTGATGCCTCGAGAGATTTAAAAGAAGCCTTTAGGGGTACCATTAATTAGGAGTGAAATCTTGGGTGTTAGATTTTTCTTTGGGTGCCTTTGGGGTTTAGTCTTAAGTCCAATGTAAGTGTGAGATTTTTCTTTGTTTATTTCACTTATGCATTCGAGATTGAGTGAAGGTTCATTTCAAGCTTTAAATGAACATTGTTTTTGTCCCTTGCTGATATGGATGCACAACTACATAGAACATATGCACCTTTCTAAGTGACAAATGTACAGCCTTTACAATGTTGTACATATGCACAACAATATAGAATGTATGTGTAGTTCTAAGTGTCAAATGTGCAATTTTTATAATTTTTGCACATGTGTGCAACAATATAAAATGTATGTGCAACTAAATTATCTTGCTAAAAAAGTGCATAAATGCGCAAGCTTATAACAAATAAATGTGCAACTTTGGTGAATAGATGCACAAATTAAATGCATGGATGTGCAGCTTTAAGGAAAGGATGCACAGTTCTAGTGAACTGATGCACAGTTTTGTAAAATTTTGAACAAATGCATAGGTACGACTCAAATTATGTAGGTGACCAAGTTTTTTTTGGATTTTTGAATGTAAGATTAAGATAGGGGTCCCATCGGGTGTGCCAAAATGTGAGTGCTATGAATACAAATCTGTTAGGAACATGTGTAGAAATTAAAATAGTTAACCTACTCTAACATATAAATCAAACATAAATAAATTATCACAACTTCCACCTTTGATTGAGTCAAAACGGGAGCACCCAAGCCCCGTTTGATTTTCTTGTTTTATGAGGATGTGGGTGTGCTCTCCAAGCATAAAGAAATCATCCCCAATGTAGATGAGGATAGATCAAGATCATATGCAAGCCATGGAGACCCAAAAATGACAAAATTAGGTATGGGAAACTTGTTTTTCACCTAAGGTTCCAAGGGTGCAAGTGATGAAATGCAAGTTTTAGTTTATGAATGAGGGTGTAAGATTCATTTTAACCTTAAATATGGATATGATATTGAATGAAAATGATATATAAATCTTGAAATAAACTTTATTAATCCATTAGGCTATGATAGTTGTGAGTTTATAAAACATGAAAATGAAGTAAACTAACAATATGAGTAAAAGCTATGAAGATCCTAGATGCAATCTAACATTATAACAATGCTATAAAAATTAGATGTAAATTGGTAATTTTCTCTTGGAAGGAGGAGTATTTATATATTTTGAGGAGAGGCTTGGGTTAGGAAGGGTAATTAGGGTCAGAGTCAAGGTTAGGGGTAAGGTTAGAGGTATGGTTAGAGGTATGGTCAAAGGGATAAGGGTCAAGGGTTTCTCACATGTGTGAGAAACACTAGGGAAGTGTGCTAGGTGACAAGGGTGGAAGGAGAGACATAGGCCCTCATTAGGAGGTTATAAGAGTCATTAATGAGGGTGTAAGGTGTAATGCCCTGCTAGGGAATCTAGGAGAACTTAACCTAAACATGCATCTAAGTTTGCAGAATAATTTTTTTATTTTAAAGTTAACATACAAGAACATCAAAGTTTTACAAAGAGAAAGAAATACAAAGAAATGAACAAATCACATAGGTTACAACTCTCAAGGATTCCATGATGAAGATTACATGAATATAAAATTAATTAATTAGATTAGGTACAATTACAAAACTCATATAAACAAATGAAGGATAAAACAACATCACATATAAGATGACATAAATACAACTGGTACCATAAGGTATCCATAAATCTACATCCACTGCACATGTCATAGGGTATGTAATATAATAACAGAAATGAAGAACACAAGACATCTCTAAAGATCTGATACAAAGATACAAGACCACAAGGAAAAAGATCAAGAAGAAGAAGAACACCTCTCCAACAATGAAGATCAAGAAGGAACAATTGCAATAGAAATAATCCAACATTGGTACATGAACATCAGAATCTCAAATGGTAAAAGAATCACTATCACCCGACCTCGTGAACCTAAATGGTCCACTCCCACTATGCTGAGGAGATAACAACAGATCTCACTTGGATAAAAAACAAAAGAGAACAAGCAAAGCAAAGGATCCTGAAAGCTCTCTAACTCAAGATGAAAAGTAATAATACCATGAAAGACTCACTATTCCAGAGGCAACTGTCACATGTAGGATAACTAGACTATGCATAGGAAGGTGTCATCATGTACATCTAACTCTTGAGTTTTGTCCTGGTAATCTCTCTGGATCCCAACACCCAAGTGACCATACACAGTGTCAATGTCCTCTCGTACTGATGAAGCCATCGACTATACCAACTCATCCCTTTAAAGGTGGCTAGTCATCTTCTCCATTCCCACCTTAGTCTGTACTAGCACTAAGCCAGGGCGAGGAAACTATCTTGTTAGGTTCATTTTAAAATCTCTCAATGTTATATTATATTATCACTTGATTAAGATACTTAACAATAAGTGATCATGGCAGCCACTTGTGGGCCCCGGTGCTTATTGCAAGCCACCTCCTACTACATATCTAGGTAAACTACCCTAGGCTCACAGATCTCACATAGATCACAAGATGATAGTAATGTCCCTCAGGACTGCTTTGCAAAATAATAGGAACAAACTAGTTCTCACATAACCATAAAGTCACAAAACACTCTCAAAGTGTTCACAAAAGAATAAATACACATGATCACATGGATCAGACATAAAATTCAATATCATACTCTCCTCTATAGAATATGAAGTAAAACTCAATTCAACATGAGCCCAAATGGTCAAGATAGGGATGATAATCAGATCATATGCACATATCATAGCACAATTGAAAACAATACCATCAGACACACACCCCAGCCTCTATCTCCCCTAGGTCATCTAATGCCCCAAAACATATAAAGAAAAAGAAGACACTCCAGGCACGAAGAAGACACATTGCATCATAGAAAACTAGAATTTAATCATAAGCACTTTAATTTTCCTTATTGAACAAAAATTGAATTTAAATATAGAATAATGTAACTCTACTGAGATAAACCAATCATAAACATTAAGATAATACAATAATTAAAATAATACTCCCTATATACATTCTAAGAATGTAACGGAGTAAAAAGCCCAATTTCAGTGGAAATATATAACACTTGTTAAGTTTATTTCACCAATATGAATCGCAATTGAATATGTTTACAATATGCACAAGATGTGTATTCCGATCCACCTAAGCATATAAGTATATGTGTCATATTTTAAAAAATCATCACAATATGTCTAATTGGATTCAAAATTCTAAATTTAGAAATCAAATAATATAGGAATATAAGCATACAAAAACTATACGCTAAGTCTTATCTAAATAAACTAACTATCAATCAAGAGCAATAAATGTTTAACAAATACAAACTAAAACATTTAGATCTAACTTAATTTTAGATTTATATAAAATCAAAATTATAAGTTTTAATCCAAATAACAAAATTAATACTCTATTAGTTTTTATAAACTAAATTAAATAACAAAATTAACTATATAAGCTAAAGTAATCTAAAATAGATTACAAATTAAATTAATTTATAAATCAAATTTAATTACATATTAAATTAAATTATAAATAAAATAAAATACAAATTACAAAAATTATAACTAATACCAAAATATAAATTAATTAAAATATAAATTTTATATATTAAAAATTAAATAAATTAAAAATTAACTAAATTAAAATTAAAATTAAAATAAAATCAAAAAGCAATTTGGGGGGGGGGGGGATGCCCAATCCTTACCACACGGTACCATGACAGGTACCACCGGCAGGCCTGCCTACCGCACAATACCCACTGGTACCATCGGCAAGGACCAGGTACATGATGACACCTTCCTATGCATAGTCTAGTTATCCTACATGTGATAGTTGCCTCTGTAATAGTGAGTCTTTCATGGCATTATTACTTTTCATCTTGAGTTAGAGAGCTTTCAGGATCCTTTCCTTTTCTTGTTCTATTTTGTTTGTTATCCGAGTGGGATCTGTTGTTATCTCCTCAGCATGGTGGGAGTGGACCATTTAGGTTCACAAGGTTAGGTGGTAGTGATTCTTTTACCATTTGAGATTCTAACATTCGTGTACCAGTGTTGGATGATCCCTATTGCAGTTGTTCATTCTTGATCTTCATTGTTGGAAAGGTGTTCTTCTTCTTCTTCTTGATCTTCCTTGTGGTCTTGTATCTTTGTATCAGATCTTCAGAGATGTCTTGTGTTCTTCATTTCTATTATTATATTACATACCATGTGACATGTGCAGTGGATGTAGATTTATGGATACCTTATGGTACCAGTTGTATTTATGTCATCTTCTATGTGATGTTTTTTTATCCTTCATTTGTTTATATGAGTTTTGTAATTGTACCTAATCTAATTAATTAATTTTATATTCCCATAATCTTCATCATGGAATCCTTGAGAGTTGTAACCTATGTGATTTGTTCATTTCTTTGTATTGCTTCCGCTTTGTAAAACTTTGATGTTCTTGTATGTTAACTTTTTAAAAAAAAAATTATTTTGCAAACTTAGATGCATGTTTAGGTTAAGTTCTCCTGGGTTCCCTGGCGGGGCATTACATAAGGGGTCATTAATGAGCTTGTAAGGTTCATTAATGAGGGTGTTGACCCAAAGTCAAAGGGAGAGGGTTTAGGCTAAGAGGGTTAGGAGTCACTCTTTAAGCAAGGCTATGGAGTGATTAGGGAAGTGAGCATAGGTTTAGGGTTTTCTAGAAGATATCTAAGGTTTTTAGGATTTAAATAAATATTTAATTTATTTAAAGAGGGTTTGGGTTGAGACTTTATTGATTAAATATTTTAATAAATAGGAGGGGAAAATGTTCAAATTTGATTTAAACATTTTTTGCTAAGATTCTTTAATTAAAATAGAGGAGGGATAATAACAATAAAAATTAATTAATTAAATAATGATGGCGTCATTAGGAATTTTGTTAGCTAAAAATAATTTTGATTAACAAGTGGAGTTTTAGGTGTCTACAATACTACTCTCTTCGCATCACTTGATTCACTCCTTTATACAAGATAAAAATGATTTATTAGGTCGGCATCAATTAGGAATTTACTAATAAACTCTTGTCAAGATACACAAGATCTCAGACAAGTAAATAAAAAACATCAATCGGCTAACATACTCCATAATCCATAACTTATCTTCACACAAGGTAGAATACACCACAACTTATAGGTCGACTCCAAATAGGACTTCATAGGACCACACACTACAATTGATGTCATTGTGATCCCCACGACCTAATTTTCACATAATATGAAGGGCTACATTTCTTCTTACATGTCCTAAGCTCGCTAGACACAACTCTATCTCACATACATGCTATACAAAAAATTATAGTAACCATTTGACTGTTTTCCTCTACATTGTCTTGTGACCAGTCCACATTGTTTCCACTATAGCTTACTAAAACCAACTAATAAAATTTTGTGATCATAGACAACTATTTTAAACACTATCTAGTTACCAAATAAAATCTCATAGACTAGGAGATGCAACACAGATCATCACATTCCTTCTGCACTCTTTCTTGCACTTTGTGAAATATTATGATTAACATCTTCTTCACCAGTCCTATGATCCTTCACAATCATATGTTGACATCAATGACAACACATGAATGTCAAAAATATTCCTAATAGGATAAACCTACAAGAGATCACTCTAATCCTTGTAGCCAACACAACACAATAAAAACAATAAGCCAAGATGGAAAGAAATTAAAGATCAACCTTTGATTTTATCAGAAAATCAATTACAACCGATTTAAAACATGTAGTCTCACATGCCAAGCATACATGCCTAATTATGATTAGAAATACCTTACAATCCCTATCCAAACTAAAATGAAATAATCTTTTGAAAATCACATATCCCTTAGAAATAAGTCCATAAGCCTATATAGCCATTACAATCATAGTTCGGCCTAGAAAAGATCACATTTATACCCATAATAGAGAAAATGTGTTACAAAAAATAGGTCAACTCCCAAATAATCTAGTACAACCTCCAAGGAAGAAAATAATTGATGCGATCAAAGAAGAATGTCCAACTAAAATGTATGAATGAGTCAACATGATCACAACTAGAGGTTCCAATCGGTAGATCAAAAAATTGATCTATAAACACAAAGACTGACTGGAAAAAGAAGAACTAGATAGTCTTGCAAAGAATCTACAATAACTCCTATGTGATAAAACCAAATGAGGTTTCATCTAAGGATAAGGTTCAGGATGAATCCACGAACACACTATAGCAATCACAACTCAAAAAAACAAGTACAGATCAACCACAACTTGAAACATTAAACTAATCAACATGAATCTCAATATCTTTTTGGTTGATGTAAGATTTCCTAGATCCCAAGATTCTCCTACATCAAGTGTCATCACATACATTTAACCCTTAGAACTCATCATTGAAACCTCTCTAGACCGCGATGCCCAAGTGACCATATGTAGTATGAGTAAACCTCTCATATATACAAGGCTACTAACTATGCAAAAACTCATGCCACAATGGATGATAAGAATCATCTCACACTCCATCCTAGCCTGTACTAGTGCTCAAGGAAAGGGTGAGGTAAAAATTTATCTTATTAATATTTTTCTCTTAGTAAATTTATTAAGTTAACACTTTATTAAGATAGTTACAATGAGTGATCCTAGCAGCCACTTGAGCACTTGTACTTTATGTTAAGAAGAAAGATGGAACTTTGCACTTGTGCATCGACTATAGATAGTTGAAAAAAATAAAAATCAAGAATAGGTACCCTTTACCAAGGATTGATGATCTCTTTGATCAGATCAAATGGTCCAAGGTATTCTCCAATATTTATCTCAAGTCAGTGTACCATTAGTTACACATTTAAGATGTATATATTCACAAAACTACATTTTACACTTGCTATGGACATTATGATGTCACAATAGTTCCTTTTGGTTTGACAAATGCTCCATCTATTTTCATGTGCTTGATGAATGGAGTATTTAGTTCTTACCTTGGTCATTCTTTTCTTGTCTTCTTGGATGATATATTAATATATTCCAAATCTATAGAGGAGCATGATCAACATCTATGATTGGTTTTGCAGTGTCTTCATGACAATCAATTGTATGCCATTGCAACGAAGTGTGACTTCTTTCAATTTAAAGATCAGTATTTGGGACATGTAATATTAGGAAAGGGTATTTTAGTGGATTCTTCCAAGTTTCAAGCTATAGTATATTGGCCAACTACCACCAATGTATTTGAAGTTTATAGTTTCAAGGGCTGGTAGGATACTATTGCAAGTTTGTCAAAGACTTCTCTAGGGTTGCATATCAAATTACTTCTCTCCAAAGGAAAGGAAAGAAGTATGTTTGGACAAAGAAGTGTGAAGAGGCTTTCTAGAACCTCAAAAACTGTCTAACTAGCACACCTATCCTAGGAATACCTGACCCAATAGGTGATTTCATGGTATGTGTTGATGCTTCTTTGCAAGGTCTACGAGCAATCCTTATGCAAGAATGATGTGTGATTGCTTGTGAATCTTACAAACTCAAGGAGAAAAAATTAAACTATCCTACATATGATCTTGAGTTAGCAGAAATATTTTAAGCATTAGTCAAATGGAGACATGCTCTAATAGGACATCGATTTGAGCTTCATAGTGATCATCACAACTTAAAATATATCATTACCTAGCCTAATCTGAACGCTAGGAAGAGGTGATGGATGGGGTTTCTTTTTTAGTATGACTTTGAGGTCAAGTACATACAAGGTAAGGAAAGTGTGGTAGCTAATTCCTTGAGTCATAGGAGAAATGAAATATAGGCTTTGACTCTTGGTGTGGATTGTTGGAAATATAGATGTAGTAACTGAGAGGGGGGGTGAATCAGTTAACCAAAAAATATTACCACAGATCCTTACTTGTCTTATTAAATCATTTACTATTGCCACTTGGTAAACATATAGAGAAATGCTGAAGCTTGGTTATTGTAGTGAGTATTAATTATAACTATTATTAAGCATTCACCAGTAATTAACATACATGAATAACATGAACACAAGAGACACCAGATTTAATGTGGAAACCCAATATGGGAAAAACCACCAATGTAACTAGTTACTATTTTTCACTCTTCTGAAGTGATGCCCTGTTAGGAGCCAACCTGGTAAAAGGTTACAAAACACACTGTTAAGGGTGACCTTGTTAGAGGATTTAATCACCCTATTAGGAGTGGCCTTGTAAGAGGTCTTTTGAAACAATTCAATAGAACTATCACCTTGTTAGAGGATTTACAAAATGGTTGTTAAACCAACCAGGTTAAGAGATTTTGAAATCACTGCTACAATTGCAAGAGAGTAATAATGAAATGACTTGGTTAAGATGCAACTAAATTGATGAATACAAATCTCTATTCTGCTTCACTAGATCCTTCCTGATCAAATAAATCTTTGCTGCTCCTCAAGGATATCTAACCATCCTTCAAAATTTGCACACACTTCTCTTCAAAATGATTTTGCATGTTTGCTCACAAACTTCCACATTTGTGCATTATTATTCACACTCACACTTCCATGCATAATTCACCACTTGACCTTCTATATATATACCATTCAGATGAATCATTCAGATTGTCAAGTTGGCACTAAAAATCATTACAACAGTCAGCTGGGATAAACAAATTTTATTAACAAAATCTTTTATTGGGCTAACCTTGCTCGGTAAACACTAATCCTGAAAAGATTTCCTTTGGTGACTGAGTGAACTCGGTAACCATAGCAAATTCTAAAACATCATTCAGAGACCAAGTGAGCTCGGTAACCACTATTTTCTATCATATTCTTTTTTGACACCTGAGAGATCTCGGTAGACAATGAAAACTGCCTTGCTGACCGACTGAGCTCGGTAGATACTGACAACCACCTTGCTAACTGACTGAGCTCAGTAGATACTAAGAATGATAATTGATATGACATTTGTGTGACATCAAAGAAAACACACAATTAATCCAAAAATCTCCTTCAGACAATTGTATCCAACAATCTCCCTCTTTGGCATTGATGGAAACATAACATGTCATAGCACAATGAAATTTCACAGAAAAAATAGAATAAGAAACATATCCTTAGCTTCATTCTAATTCCCATCATCCTCAAACTTCTCTCTCTGACTAAGAACTCTCCCTCTTAACTTCTCAAAAATTTTCTTCTTACAAATTTCTTGAAATGACAATAAACTCTCCCTCTTTGACAACACATGCCAAAGACAACTCACACACTTTCAGTGAATACCAATGTACCTTAAGTACTGATTCATATGCAATGATTCCTTGATTATGCTGCATCAACTGATTGATCTTCAACATGTTCTAGTTGATGCATCGCTAAAAATTTATTTAGTGAACCTCAGATAGGGGAGTGACCCCTAACGTACCTCTTAGATACAAGAATGCATCCTTAGGTAGTCGCTTGGTGAAGATATCTACAATCTGTTCTTTTGTATGAACATATTCCAATCTGATTTCCTTGTCCTACACCAATTCTCTAACAAAGTGATATTTTATAGCAATGTGCTTGGTTTTGGAATGTATTATTGGATTCTTTGAAATATTTATTGCACTTGTATTATCAAAAAATATAACAACTGGTTCTTTGATCTCAACCTTCATGCCTTCCAATAACTGTTTAAACTAAAGAATATTAGAGTAGTTTACTACTGTAGCAACATAGTCTACTTCTGTTGTGGATTGGGATGTGCAGTTTTGCTTTTTACTAGTCCAAGATACTAACCTTTTGCCAAGAAAGAATGCTCCACTACTTGTACTCTTTTTGTCATCAATGTTTCCTGCCCAATCAACATCAGTAAACACTTTTAAGTCCAGATTGCCTCCAAATTTATACCACAAGCCATAATCTTCAGTTCCTCTCAAGTACCTCAAGATTCTTTTGATTGCCATCATGTGATTTTCTCTGGGTTTTGCTGAGAATCTTGCTACTATACCAACTGTGAAGGCAATATCAGGCCTTGTGTGCACTACATACTATAATTTTCCAATCATTGATCTGTATAAGGTCTGATCTACTTCTTTTGAATCATCATCTTTGGTAAGCTTCTGTCCAGTACACATGGGTGTACCAACTAGTTTTGAATCTTCCATACCAAACTTCTTAAGTATTTCCCTGATATATTTAGACTGAGTAATGTAGATACCATTTTTGTTTTGCTGAATTTGAAGTCCAACAAAAAATTTTATTTGACCAAACATAGACATTTCAAATTCTTTGTTCATTAGCTCTGAAAATTCTTTGCACTGATCATCATTCCCTGTAAACACAGTATCATCCACAAATATTTCTACCAAAATAATTTTGTTATCTAGTCCTTCTTTGATGTATAAATTAATGTTATCATTAGTTCTTTTGAAATCAATCTGAGTAAGATAGTTATGTAATCTTTCATACCATGCTTTAGGGGCTTGTTTCTGACCATACAATGCTTTGTGTAACTTGCAGACCATATCCCTTTTTTCTGGATCAATAAAACCTTCAGGTTGCTCAATGTAGACTTCTTCATCAAGAATACCATTGAGAAATGTAGATTTTATATCCATCTGATATACCTTAAATCCTTTATGTGCTGCATATGCAAGTAAAGTCCTTACACCTTCTAATCTTTCAATAGGAGCAAAAGTCTCTCCATAATCTATACATTCTTCTTGAGAATATCCTTTACATACCAATCTTGCTTTGTTTCTTGATACTTGACCATCTTCATTCAACTTATTTCTGAATACCCATTTTGTCCCAATTACATTTTTATCTTTAGGCCTAGGTACAAGAGTCTATGTCTTGTTTTTCTCTATTTCTTCATTCATAGCCTCAATCCAACTTTTATTTTCCAATGCATCTTTGACATTTTTAGGTTCAAAATCAGCAAGTAAACATGTACCTTTTAGTTTACTTCTTGTCATAGTACCATCTAATTTGTTTCCAATAATTTGATTTGGTGTATGATTCTTCCTGACATACTTGGCCAATACAGGTTCCTTGCTTCTTAAATGAGTTGCATTGTCATCTTGAATTTCATCTTTAGGTTTAGGTTGCTCGGGCTCAGTAGATATTTGCTTGATAGCTTCAGATTGAGACTCAGTTCTTTGTGACTCGGTCTGAACTTCTTCTTGTGACTCGTTTACTGTACTTGGCTCGGTAGATGTAGTTTCCTTATTGACAGATGTGTTTGGCAATGTATCGGGTTCAATGTAAACAAATCTTCTATAATCCTCTAGTTCCTTTTTGCTTTCTTCTTCAGTCTTTTCTGCAAACTCGTCAACTTTTACATGTGCACTTTCCATGATTTTGTGAGTAGACAAATTCAGACATCTATATGCCTTGCTTTTGTAGGAATATCACAAAAATATTTCTTCATCACTTTTTACATCAAATTTTCCTTTTCTAGATTCTTTCAAGATGTAACATTTACTACCAAATACTTTTAGGTAACTTACATTGGGTTTATAGCCATACCATAACTCATAAGGAGTCTTGAATGTGTCTTTCCTCAACTGTACTTGGTTCAAGGTATGAACTGCAGTGCTGATAGCTTCCTTCCAGTATTTTATAGCAATGTTCTTTTCAATCATTAGAGTCCTTGCACAATCCATGATAGATCTATTCCTTCTTTCAGCTATTCTATTCTGCTTAGGAGTTCTTGGAGCTGATACCTATCTTTTGATTCCTCTTTCAATGTATAAATTATTGAATTCATGGGAGATGAATTCACCACCTCTGTCTAATCTCAAGCACTTCAATATTTTTCCTATTTCCGTTTCTACTCTTGCTAAATACCATTTGAACTTCTCAAATGCTTCTGACTTTTCTCTTAAATACATAACAGTCATCATTCTAGAGTAATCATCAACAAAGAGAATAAAGAATTTTTCTCCAGTATAGCTCTCAATTCCAATAGGTCCACATAAATCAGTATGCACAATTTCCAAAATATCTTCAGACTGATAGTTTTTACTTTTAAAGCTAGACTTTCCCATTTTACCAATCTGACAATTCTTGCATAGACCAACATTAGGTTTCTTTAAAGTAGGAATACCTCTTACTTTCTTGAATTTTCTTATTTTCACCATGTTATCAAAATTTACATGAAATAACCTTTTGTGCCATAACCAACTTTCTTCAATTTGAGAAATAAAACATGAGCATTCACCAAGATCAAGATAAAATAGGTTACCTTTGGTTTGTTTGCCTGATCTGATCAGTTTTCCCTTGTCATCCAACAATCTTGCTTTGCCATTCATGAATTCAACTCTGAATCCAATGTTGATTAGCTATGCTACACTTAGAAGATTATGCTTTAGTCCTTCAACCCAATATGCATTATCACATATGAGTTCTTTGGTTAATGAAATTCATCCTTTTCTTTTTATACAACAAGGTTCATTGTTTCCAAACCTTGCACTACCACCATCATAGTTTTCAAAGTGTTCAAACTTAGTTTTTTCACCAGTCATATGATGTGAACATCCACTGTCTATAATCCATGTATCATTTTTGCTTACATGAGAAATAAGTGCCATCTCATCTTCATCATTATCAGATTCATCTTTTACAACAATGAAAATAGTTTCTTCTTCACTATCATCAGAATCTTTAGCCAAAAAACATGTTTTCTTACCTTTATCCTTGAATGATTTGAAATTCTTCTTGCCATTGTACCTGTAACCTTTCTTCTCATCTTTGCTTTGCTTGTTTGGGTACCTAGCTACAATATGACCAATTTCTTCAAATGAAAAACATATTAAGGGAGTTTTACCTTTGTATTTACCTCTGCCTCTAGAATATTTCTTTGCAAGTAATGCTTCAATAACTTCAAGATCACTATCAGAACTTTCTTTTGATTCTTCTTCACATTCTGACTAGATTTTCTTTCCCTTCTTAAGTGAAAGTTTGGCCTCAAAGGCTGATTCAATATTTTTAGAAGTTGGAACATAGTTGTCATAGTTATCGAGTTCAAAGGCTGTCAATCTTCCAACTAAGGCATCCAAAGTTATATTGTGATTTTCTTCACATCTTCTTTCTTGAATAGCAGATACTCTTATTGCATAGATAGGAAGTAATGTTCTGAGAACCTTACTTATAACGTTTTCATCATTAATTGTTCCTCCAGAAGCTCTGATTTCACTAACACTTGCCTTGATCCTTTCAACATATTTTTGCAATGTTTTCATCTTCTCTCATTTTCATCTGATCAAACTATCCTCTTAGGATTTCTACTTTGGCTCTCTTCACATTGTCATCACCACCATAAATTTTCTTCAGCTTGCTCCACATTTCATGAGCAGTTGTGCAGTCTTTGATCTCATCAAATTATTCATAGCTAAGAGTTTATGCAATGTCTATCATCATGGTGTTATGGTTCTTTTTCTTTGCAATGTCTTCAACAGTTAATGTGCCAGTAGGAATTGTATATTCTTGATCAATATATTTGCATCCCGAATCACCAATGGAAGCCAGATGAAGTCTCATGAGACCTTGCCATGCTGAAAAGTTATCTTTGTTAAGCCTTGGAATTTATCTCTTGTAAGACATCCTTATCTTTATCTTAGGTCCTCAAAACCCTTCCTACAAGCACCAAAAGCTCTGATACAAATTGTTGGAAATATAGATGCATTAACTGAGAGGGGGGTTGAATCAGTTAACCACAAAATATTACAATAGATCCTTACTTGTCTTATTAAATCATTTACTATTGCCACTCGGTAAACACACAGAGAAATGCTGAAGCTTGGTTATTGCAGTGAGTATTAATTATAACTGTTCTTAAGCATTCACCAGTAATTAACATACATGAATAACATGAACACAAGAGACACTAGATTTAACATGGAAACCCAATATGGGAAAAACCACCAATGTAACTAGTTACTATTTTTCACTCTTCTAAAGTGATGCCCTGTTAGGAGCCAACTAGGTAAAAGGTTACCAAACACACTGTTAAGTGCGACCTTGTTAGAGGATTTAATCACCCTATTAGGAGTGGCCTTGTAAGAGGTCTTTTGAAACTATTCAATAGAACTATCACCTTATTAGAGGATTTAAAAAATGGCTATTAAACCAACTCGGTTAAGAGATTTTGAAATCACTGCTACAATTGCAAGAGAGTAACAATGAAATGACTTGGTTAAGATGCAACTGAATTGCTAAATACAGATCTCTGTTCTGCTTCACTAGATCCTTCCTGATCAAATAAATCTTTTCTGCTCCTCAAGGATATCTAACCATCCTTCAAAATTCGCACACACTTCTCTTCAAAATCATTTTGCATGTTCGCTCACAAACTTCCACATTTGTGCATTATTCTTGACACTCACACTTCCATGCATAATTCACCACTTGATCTTCTATATATATACCATTCGGATTAATCATTCAGATTGTCAAGTCGGCACTAAAAATCATTACAATAGTTGGCTGGGATAAACAAACTTTATTAAAAAAATCTTTTCTTGGGCCGACCTTGCTCAGTAAACACTAATCCTGAAAAGATTTCATTCGGTGACCGAGTGAACTTGGTAACCACAAAAAATTCTGCAACATCCTTCGGAGACCAAGTGAGCTTGGTAACCACTATTTTCTATCATATTCTCTTTTAACACCTGAGAGATCTCGGTAGACACTGAAAACCGCCTTGCTGACTGACTGAGCTCGATAGATACTGAAAACCACCTTGCTAACCAACTAAGCTCAGTAGATACTAAGAATGATAATTGATATGACATTTGTGTGACATCAAAGACAACACACAATTAATCCAACAATCTCCTTTAGACAATTGTATCCAAAAATCTCCCTCTTTGGCATTGATGGCAACACAACATGTCATAGCACAATGAAATTTCATAGAAAACATAGAATAAGAAACATATCCTTAGCTTCATTATGATTCCCATCATCCTCAAACTTCTCTCTCTAACTGCAAACTCTCCCTCTTAACTTCTCAAAAATTTTCTTCTTAGAAATTTCTTGAAATGACAGAAAACTCTCCCTCTTTGACAACACATGCCAAAGACAACTCACACACTTTCGGTAAATACCAATGTACCTTAAGTACTAATTCATATGCAATGATTCCTTGATTATGCTGCATCAACTGACTGATCTTCAACATGTTCTAGTTGATGCATCACTAAAAATTTATTTAGTGAACCTCGAATAGGGGAGTGACCCCTAACTTACCTCTTAGATACAAGAATGCATCCTTAGGTAGTGGCTTGGTGAAGATATCTGCAATCTATTCTTTTGTATGAACATATTCCAATCTAATTTCCTTGTCCTGCACCAATTCTCTAACAAAGTGATATTTTATAGCAATGTGCTTGGTTTTGGAATGCATTACTGGATTCTTTGAAATATTTATTGTCACAAAATATAACAACTAGTTCTTTGATCTCAACCTTCATGCCTTCCAATAACTATTTAAACCAAACAATATTAGAGTAGTTTACTGCTACAGCAACATATTCTACTTCTGTTGTGGATTGGGATGTGCAGTTTTGCTTTTTACTAGTCCAAGATACTAACCTTTTGCCAAGAAAGAATGCTCCACCACTTGTACTCTTTCTATCATCAATGTTTCCTGCCCAATCAGCATCAGTAAACACTTTTTAGTCCAGATTGCCTCCAAATTTATACCACAAGCCATCATCCTTAGTTCCTCTCAAGTACCTCAAGATTCTTTTGATTGCCATCATGTGATTTTCTCTGGGTTTTGCTGAGAATCTTGCTACTATACCAACTGCTAAGGCAATATCAGGCCTTGTGTGCACTACATACTATAATTTTCCAATCGAAAGTTCAGTATTTGGGGCATGTAATATTAGGAAAGGGTATTTCAATGGATTCTTCCAAGTTTCAAGCTATAGTATATTGGCCAACTGCCACCAATGTATTCGAAGTTCATAGTTTCAAGGGCTTGGTAGGATACTATTGTAGGTTTGTCAAAGACTTGTCTAGGGTTGCATATCAAATTACTTCTCTCCAAAGGAAAGGGAAGAAGTATGTTTGGACAAAGAAGTGTGAAGAGGCTTTCTAGAACCTCAAAAAGTGTCTGACTAGCACACCTATCCTAGAAATACCTGACCCAACAGGTGATTTCATGGTATGTGTTGATGCTTCTTTGGAAGGTCTAGGAGCAATCCTTATGCAAGAATGATGTGTGATTGCTTGTGAATCTTACAAACTCAAGGAGAAAAAATTGAACTATCCTACATATGATCTTGAGTTAGCAAAAATATTTTATGCATTACTCAAATGGAGACATTCTCTAATAGGACATCAATTTGAGCTTCATAGTGATCATCATAACTTACAATATATCTTTACCTAGCCTAATTTGAATGCTAGGAAGAGGCAATGGATGGGGTTTCTTTTTGAATATGACTTTGAGGTCAAGTATATACAGGGTAAGGAAAATGTGGTAGCTAATTCCTTGAGTCATAGGAGACATAAAATATAGGCTTTGACTCTTGGTGTGGATTTGTAGAATTATATACTTTAGGAACTTCCTACAAATACTTGGTACAAGGAAGTGAGAGTAGAGATTGAGTCAAGGAGACCTTTGGAAGGTAGGTTTTCAAACTATCTTGTAGAGTCAGATAGTCTTTTGCATTATATGATTTGGATATATGTACCTCCATCAGATGATATTCATATCTTGATTTTATCTGAGGCTTATTGTGCTTACTTAGCACATCCAGGTGTAAAGAAGATGCATGCGGACCTTCGACAACTATATTAGTGGTCCAATATGAAATGCAACATTAATGATTTTGTGGCTAAATGTCTAGATTTTTAGAGGATTAAGGAAGACCACTAGCATCTAGTAGGACTTTCACAACCTAATCTCATTCCATTATGGAAATGGGATATCATCTCAATGGATTTCATAGTAGGTTTTCCTATCACTCCTCACTAACATAATACCATTTTGTAATTGTTGATCAGTTGACCAAAGTGGAAAAATTTTCTCATATGAGAGAATCCTATATAACAGCTTCAATAGCTATAGTCTTTATGTATAATATTGAGAGGTTACATGGTATTCCCCACATGATTATATCAAATAGTCATCCAGTATTCACTTCTACATTTTGGACTTCCTTGCAACATGATCTTGGAGCATAGTTGAATTTTAGTTCAGCATATCACCCTAAGACTGATGGTTAGATAGAGCAAGTTAATCAATTGCTTGAGGATATGTTGAGGATGTATGTCATGGATAGACAAACTCACTAGGAGGACTATATGTATGTGGTAGAGATTTCCTACAACAATGGGTAGCATAGCTTGATTGGTATGTCACCTTTTTAGGCTTTGTATGGTTGTCCTTATCATTCACCATTGAGTAAGGATTGGCTAGAGGATCATATTCTATTAGGTCTTGAGATGCTTTGAGATATGGAACAACAAGTGGAATGCATCTGTGAACATGTGACCATAGCTCATGATAGGTAGAAGAAGTATGCAGATGCTCATAGAGTGGATAATAAGTTTGTAGTTGGTGTTAATGTATTTTTGAGAGTGTGTCCATGGAAGAGTCTGATCTATTATGGGAAGGGTTCTAAGTTGGCATCTCATTTTGTTGGCCCATTTGGGATTCTTGAGAGGATAGGACCGGTTTCTTACCATCTTGCTTTTCTGCCCATCTTCACATGTTCATGATGTTTTCCATGTTTTAGTACTTCTAAATAGTATATACCAAATATTACACATGTTATTGACTGGAATGCTTTATAGGTAGAGGACATGTAGTTAGCTTGAGAGCCCATTTGCATTCTTCAATGATGAGAGTTGACCCTCAGGGATCACACCATTGAGTAGGTAAGGGTCCAATGGGACCCTATTGATGAGTCATTAGTGACTTGGGAGGACACAACAAGATTACAAGATTTATATCTCTATTTTTTTATAGGCTTCCAAGAGTAAGCCTAATTTTAGAGGAGGTGGATGTAGTGACCACCCATAGTTTACTTTTCAATTTTATATTGCCAAACTCTTTTAGGACACTTTTATGTGTGAATTGATTATTTCAGTTTTATTATGTGATTTTAGATGTATGAAATTACATGGTGATTTGATATTGGTTCATTATGGGATATCACATGTTTTCAATTAGATGATGTTAGCTACTTTGATGATGATTATTTATTTGTTTAAAATGTTGTTTATGTTTATGATTTTACTTCATACTTTCATGTGTATGGCTATCATGTATGTTTTTACTTTTCTATTTGATGTGTTTAATATGGTTGAGGGACATAGTCATAGTTACCTTCTTGCAAGATCTACATGATGTCTTGATCCCTTCCATTTCTTATTATACACACACACACACACATGTTTATCTTTTATGTAGGTTTGTAGGTATCAGGCATCGATTTCCCCAAATTGTCAAGATAAGAGTTCCCTATTGCAAGTCTCAATGGTAAGAGATGGGATATAATATTCAGATCTGAATCCCAACCTAAGCCATTTTATTGTCCTAAAATAGTGGACAAGTCTTTGATATTTTACCCTTTTTGAAATTATCTAGGTGACATGAGTTCATAGCCTTTCCTTTGAGCATGATTATTATTTTATTAGGTTCAATTGGTCTTTGGCTGGTTGGCGAGTTAGTTATGATTAAATAATTTATTAGGATTAATTATGTGGTTTAAATAAATTAGATCTTATTAAATATAGAAAATTAAATGTAAAAGTATTTAATTATGGAAAATTAATTAAATATATTTATTAAATTTAAAGATTTAATTAAAAGTCTATTTGTGGAAATAAAAGTATTTAATTAATAGAAATTAATTAAATACATTTCTTTAAAGATTTAATTAATTATCAAATTCAAATTTTCAAATAGAAGATAAATTTATTATTTGAAAATAAATTATCATTTGGATAAATAATATTAGGATTAAAATAATATTATTTTAATTAAATTGATATGCAATTTAGTTGCACAAATCAATTAGAATAAATAATAAAAGAATAAAGTAATTAGGAGTTAAGTGAATTGACATAAACAAGGAATGCAAAAGTACTTGAGTTACGAATTAGAATTGAGTAAATTATGTAAAAAATTGAATTGATGAAAATGAAGCTATTGAGTTGAGTTGAGTTCTGGAATTGCATGGTTGAGTTCCAAAATTGCATGGTTGAGTTTGAATTCCTATATTGGGAGGACTTGGCCATTGTTTTCAAACACATAGGTTTGTAGATTTGGGTGAAGAAATTGAATTTAAGGATTCTTTTGTGAAAGCTTGGGATTTTCATACATTTCTTCTGGTCTTCATCATATTTCTTCAAGTGGTGGTTTGAGGTAGGGGTTGACAAACCCTCATAATTTTATTTCTGGTATTTCAAAAAGATTATTTTCTTTGTACTTCTTAGATCTGGTTGATATTACTATTTTGTGATTTTCCTATCATGTTTGAAATTCTAGAATTTAGTTTTATGAAATTGGGTTCTTGGATGAATTCCCATAATTAAATTTATTTTTAATTTAACTAGGGTTTGAAAAATTTATGGTAGAAAACCTTAAGGTTTGTATCAATGGAATTGTTAAAATATTTTTCTGATAATAGCTTGTTATGTGAATTCTTCGCTGTTAAATTCTCTATCTTTGTGTGTATATATATAAACATTCAATTATTTTATTTTAAAAATATATATATTATGCTAAAAAAAATTAATTAATTAATTAATTAAATGACATGGGGCAGGGTGACCCAGTCCCCACCCCACGACATTGTCCCATGGCAATGGTTGCCACATGACATGCTAGGTTGTCAGATGATAGCTCAAATTGTCAGACAACAGGTTGACTGCCAGACGACATCAACACTACCAAACAATAGGATGACTACCGGATGACAACAGCCCTGTCATAGAGGTAGTGTGGGGAGAGGGGTGAAATCGCCCCCCCCCTCCACTTACCTTGTTTCATATAAATGGTTTTTTAAAAAAAATTATTATTTTATTTTATTAAAATATTAATTATTATTTATTTTACTAAAATATTAATAAATAATAGATTTATTATTATTAAAATATATATATGTTAGTTAATAATGTTAATTTATACTATCATTTAATTTAGCTAAATATTATTGAGTTATTAATGTTAATTAATTTAAAATAGATTTATTTAGTTATGATGAAATTATATTATTTTAGTAATTTTTAAACCTAGAATCAATTCATTTTTATTAAAATTATAAATTGATTTTCTTGGTGTTGGAATTTAATTTGATGTTATACAATTATAATTTTATTAGTGATTATTTAATAAATTAGTTTATGTAATGGTACTTTACAAATTAGTTTATTATTAATTAAATTCCTGTGTATGTTTTTCCTTCTACATTTATGGGTTAGGAGGGAATTGTTTTATGTCATCCTTTTAGGATTGTTACCAAAGGTGGGATTAGGGTTAATGTGTTATGTTTTGTTTTCCTACGTACTTCTATGGCATTCAATCTTTGTTATAAGACAACCATATGGAAGTTGTATATGTGTGTTCTTGTTATATCTTGGAACTAGATTTTGATGGTGGGTATGTGCAAGATCAAGAGGGGCAAAACTATGCCCTTAAGTGGCAATGAAAAATCAGAAAATCAGGGTTTGTCAACTTGACGTGAAAATTTGAACTAGCTATCAACCTAATACTAAAAAGTTGTAACAGTAGAATCTGTAGGAAATTGAATGTAGTTTCTAAACTACTAGGCCTTTTCTAAAAAAAAATTAATATAATTGGTGAAAAGTATAGATTTCAATACAGAAGTACAAAAATTTCAAGAAAAAAATAAGTAGGTGTATGTTTGACCACCTTAATCATGATCAAATGATAATATTTTTTTATAAGATTTTATATATAAGTAGTAGACTCATTCCCAGATGTGACACATATTTTTTTGTAATTTTATTCCAAAAAAATAATTAATTATGAATTTTCTGCTACAACATTTTTAGAATAAAAAAACTCTCATGTTTGACCACCTTAACTCATTCAAAACTTTACAAAATTCAATTTTATTTATTTTTCCTTATAGTAGGTGAAGCATAGAATGTTACGCATTTTTCAGATTTCAAAAATGTTATACCGTTTGAAAGTTATAGCCATTTTTCAATCATTATATAAATCAGCACTTTAGAGGTAACTCAATTAGAAAATAACTAATAATTACTTACCGAATTCAAAATTTGACAGCAATTATATCGATAGAAAGTTCATAATCTCCTTAAAATATCCTTTTCATTTCATCAAATTCAGGGGAAAAAAAAATTGTCAACTACATGGTCGAAGTCTGGAACTCAAAGAAATAGGGGGGAAAACACATTTTTGTGACATTTGAAGAGTTGACCAGGTAGGTTTGGTGCACAAAGCAATACCGAGCTTAATTGAGTACCCGATTTCAAATCGGGTACCCTATTTTTCCCGGCAAAATTTTGATTTTTAAATTTTCCCTCTCCTTTCTCCCTCTTAATTTATTTCCAACACCTTTCTCCCTCCAATTTCTTCATACTCTAATATATTATATATCAAAAATTATATATTAGATTATATGTTATATATATTAAATATTACATAATATCTGTTATATATTAAATATTATATAATATATAATAATATTAAATGTTACATTATACATCATATATTATATATTATTTTATATGTATTATATATTAATATGTATTTTACAATATATCACATGATATCTTCATATTTAAATTGTATATAATATATATTTTATATTATAATATATATATATATATATATGTATGTATGTATGTATGTATGTATGTATGTATGTATGTATGTATGTATGTATGTATGTATGTATAAAATATTGTTGTATATATAATAAAATCAAGTATAGTATATATATAATATATATATTATATAGGACATATTAATACATAGGTTAATTACACTAATACAAGGCATCCAAAAGGTTTCCAAAGGGGTCATAGAGGGTTCCTAAGGGTCCTAAGGCTTAAGAAAGTGTACTAGGACCCCATAGGTCCCGGTGCAACCCTCGACAACACATTGGAGCACTCAATTGTGTCCCAAGGGGTCGTACGACCCCTTGAGACACACTTTAGTGTTAAAATATATCAAAAGAGGTCATGGGGACTTCATAGGGATCCTAGTATGCCTTATCACATGTTAGGACCCCTAGGACATCCTCATGACCCCTTTTGACACATTTCAACAATTAAATTTTTCCCAAGGGGCCGTATGACCCCTTAGGACACACTTGAGTGTTCTCATGTGTTAAAAGGGGTGAGGGGGACTTTCTATGGGTTCTAGTATGTCATATCATGCATTAGGACCCCTAGGAAGTCCCGATGGCTCCTTTTGACACATTTCAACACTCAAGTGTGTCCCAAGAGGTTGTATGACCCCTTATGACACACTTGAGACTTCTAATGTGTCAAAAGGGCTCATGGGGACTTCTTAGGGGTCCTAACATGTGATAAGACATACTACAACCCCTAGGAAGTCCCATGACCCCTTTTCACACATTTCAACACTCAAGTTTGTCCCAAGGGGTCATATGACACCTTAGGACACACTTGACTATTCTAATGTGTCGAAAGGAGTCATGGGCACTTCCTAGGGGTCCTAGTATGTCTTATCACATGTTAGGACCCATAGGAAGTCTCGATGACCCCTTTTGACACATTTCAATAGTCAAGTGTGTCCCAAGGGGTCGATGAATCCTTAGGACAAACTTGACAGTCCTATTGTGTCGAAAAGGGTCATGGCGAATTCCTAGGGGTCCTAACGCATGATAAGGCATACTAAGACCCCTCAGAAGTCCCCATGACCCCTTAAGACACACTTTAATATTCTAATATGTCAAAAGGAGTCATGGGGACTTCCTAGGGGTCTTAACACATGATAAGCTATATCAGGAACCCTAGGGAGTCCCCATGACCCCTTTTGACACATTCAAATGCTCAAGTGTGTCTTAAGGGGTCCTAGGACCCCTTAAGACACACTTGAGAATTCCAATTTATCAAAAGGGGTCATTGAGACTTCTTAGGGGTCCTAATGCATGATAAGGTGTATTAGGACTCCTAGGGAGTCCCCATCACCCTTTTTCACACATTAGAATGATCAAGTGTGTCCGAAGGGGTCCTAGGACCCCTCAAGACACACTTGAGCATTCCAATGTGTCAAAAGGGGTCGTTGGGACTCCCTATGAGTCCTAACATGCGATAAGGTGTACTAGGACCCCCATGACCCATTTTGACACATTGTAATGCTCAAGTGTGTCTTAAGGGGTCCTAAGACCCCTTAAGACACACTTAAGTATTCCAATGTGTCAAAAGGGGTCATGGGGACTCCCTAGGGGTCCTAACGTATGATAAAGCATACTAGAACCCCTAGGGAGTCCCCATGACCCTTTTTGATAGATTAGAACACTCAAGTGTGTCTTAAGGGGTCCTACGACCCCTTAAGACACACTTGAGCATTCCAATGTGTCAAAAGGGGTCATGGAGACTTCCTAGGGCTCCTAACGCATGATAAGGCATACTAGGACCCCTAGGGAGTCACCATGCCCCCTTTTGACACATTCGAATTCTAGAGTGTGTCTTAAGGGGTCCTAGGACCCCTTAAGATACAATTGAGCATTCCAATGTGTCAAAAGGGGTCACGGGGACTTCCTAGGGGTCCTAACATGTGATAAGGTGTATTAGGACCCCTAGGGAGTCCCCATGACCCCTTTCGACACACTGGAATGCTCAAGTGTGTTCGAAGGGGTCCTAGGACCTCTTAAGACACACTTGAGCATTCCATTGTGTCAAAAGGGGTCATTGGGACTCCCTAGGGGCCCTAACATATGATAAGATGTACTATGACTCCTAGGGAGTCCCCATGACCCCTTTTGACACATTGGAACACTCAAGTATGTCTTAAGGGGTCCAGGGACCCCTTAAGACACACTTGAGTGTTCCAATGTGTCAAAAGGGGTCATGGGGACTCCCTGGGGGTCCTAACGTGTGATAAGGCATACTAGGACCCCTAGGGAGTCCCCATGATCCCTTTTGACACATTAGAACTCTCAAGTGTGTCTTAAGGGGACCCCTTAAGACACACTTGAGAGTTCTAATGTCTCAAAAGGGGTCATGGGGACTCCCTAGGGGTCCTAGTATGTCTTATCACGCGTTTGGACCCCTAGGGAGTCCCCATGACCCCTTTTGACACATTGGAACTCTCAAGTGTGTCTTAAGGGGTCTTAGTACCACTTAAGACACACTTGAGAGTACCAATGTCTCAACAGGGGTCATGGGGACTCCCTAGGGGTCCTAGTATGCCTTATCACACGTTAGGACCTCTATGAAGTCCCAATGACCCCTTTTGACATATTTGAATGTTCAAATGTGTCTTAAGGGGTCCGAGGACCCATTAAGACATACTCAAGCGTTCCAATTTGTCAAAAGGGGTCATGCGAACTCCCTAGGGGTTCTCACATGTGATAAGGCATACTAGGATCCCTAGGGAGTCCCCATGACCCCTTTTGACATATTTGAGTGCTCAAGTGTGTCTTAAGGGGTCCTACAACCCCTTAAGACATACTTGAGCATTCTAATGTGTCAAAAGGGGTCATGGTGACTTCCTAGGAGTCCTAACACATGATAAGGTGTACTAGGACCCCTAGGGATTTCCCCTGACCCCTTTTGACACATTGGAATGCTAGAGTGTTTCTTAAAGGGTCTTAGGACCCCTTAAAACACACTTGAGAATTCCAATGTGTCAAAAGGGGTCATGGGGACTTCCTAGGGGTCCTATCATGTGATAAGGTGTATTAGGACCCCTACGGAAGTCCCCATGACCCATCTTGACACATGAGAAAGCTCAAGTGTGTCTGTAGGGGTCCTAGGACCCCTTAAGACACACTTGAGCATTCCAATGTGTCAAAGGGTGTCATTGGGACTCCCTAGGGGTCCTAACGCATGATAAGGCATACTAGGATCCCTAGGGAGTCCCCATTGTATGGTAAAAATGTGACCACACTTCTATGAATCCTTACATGCAAGGAAACTCAAGAATGAGACCTCACAAATTGATCCATAGCTCTTTATGTATGGAGTTGCAAGATTATTAATTTTCTCTCAGCTAGAGCTACTGAGCTTATGACCTTGCTAGTCAACCACGCAATGAGAGATTCCAAACCAAAGAAAAGGGCAACAATGCCAATATCTCCAATGAAATCAAAATGTATGCAATGCAATGCAAACCTATATGAGAATTCAAATTACTCTATGAAAATGCAAGTACAAATTATGCTATGAAAGGAAATAACAAAGGATTACAACCATCCTAATTAGACTATGTGAAGTTAATCTATTGCATAAAGGAAATCTATACTAAGAATGCCATTATCATGCAACTATGAAAGAAAATATGAGAATTATGGAATGCAACAATGATCTTCAAAGCTTGGATGCAAGAGTGTCTTCAAAGAACTCCAAATGACCTAGAAAACATCTAGCATAACATTAGCATAAAAAAGATAGATCCTAAATGAGGAAGAGAGCTCTCCTTTTATAAGAAATGCAAAGGAATGAACCATGGAGATTAAGAGGCAAAAGTCTTAATCACGGGTGGAGCTTGAAAGAGGAGCAATCCATGTGCACAAGTATCCTCCAATAGGAAAATAGGATTTGACTTTTGTGTTCATATGAGACAAAAAGTACTTTTTTCTTTTTTATAAAATAAAAATAATGCTTTATTTGTGCAACTTAAGATAAGAGGAAAAGTGGGGACTTTCATTTAATAAAAGGGGAGGAAATATTCCTTTTTATTAAATAAAGACTTTAGGATAAATGGTTAGCCCAAGGAAAATAATAAAAAATGATGAAATAGGATTTGATCAATGAAATTGATATAGTTGAAGATGTTGATTTTTGAAAATATTGATTTGGGGATTTGATAAATTGCAAGAATGGGGCCCAAAGTCTAGGCGACCATTTTTGGCTGCATACACCCATGACCCCTTTTGACACATTGAAATGCTCAAATGTGTCTTAAGGTGTCCTAAGACCCCTTAAGACACACTTTAGCATTCCAATGTGTCAATAGGGGTCCCTGGGGACTCCTTAGGGGTCCTAATGCATGATAAGACATACTAGGACCCTAAGGAGTCCCCATGACCCCTCATGAGACATTGGAATGCTCAAGTGTGTCTTAAGGGGTCCTATAACACCTTAAGACACACTTGAGCATTCCAATGTGTCAAAAGGTGTCATGGGGACTTCCTAGGGCTCCTAATGCGTGATAAGGCATACTAGGACCCCTAGGGAGTCCCCATGGACCCTTTCAACACATTGGAATGCTAGAGTGTGTCTTAAGGGGTCCTAGGACCCCTTAAGACACACTCTAGCATTCCAATGTGTCGAAAGGGTCCATGGGGACTCCCTAGGGGTCCTAACACATGATAAGGCGTACTAGGACCCCTAGGGAGTCCCCATGACCCCTTTTGACACATTGGAATGCTCAAGTGTGTCTTAAGGGGTCCTATGACCCCTTAAGACACACTTGAGCATTCCAATGTGTCAAAAGGGGTCATGGGGACTCCCGAGGGGTCCTAATGCATGATAAGACATACTAGGACCCCTAGGGAGTCCCCATGACCCCTTTTGACACATTGGAATGCTCAAGTGTGTCTTAAGGGGTCCTCAGACCCCTTAATACACACTTGAGCATTGTAATTTGTCAAAAAGGGTCATTGGGACTTCCTAGGGCTCCTAATTCGTGATAAGGCATACTAGGACCCCTAGGGAGTCCCCCATAACCCCATAAAACACACTTGAGTGTTCCAATGTGTCAAAAGGGGTCATGGGGACTCCCTAGGGTCCTAATACACCCTTTCACATGTTAGGACCCGTAGGAAGTCCCAATGACCCCTATTGACACATTGGAATGCTCAAGTGTGTCTTAAGGGGTCCAAGGACCCCTTAAGACACACTTGAGCATTCCAATGTGTCAATAGGGGTCATTGGGACTTCCTAGGGGTCCTAACATGTGAAAGGACATACTAGGACCCCTAGGGAGTCCCCATGACCCCTTTTGACACATTGGAATGCTGAAGTGTGTCTTAAGGGGTCCTACGACACCTTAAGACACACTTGAGCATTCCAATGTGTCAAAAGGGGTCATGGGGACTTTCTAGGCGTCCTAATGCGTGATAAGACATATTGTTAACCCTAGGGAGTCCTAATGACCCCTTTTGACACATTGGAATGCTCAAGTGTGTCCAAGAGGGTCCTAGGACCCCTTAAGACACACTTGAGCATTCTAATGTGTGAAAAAGGGTCATTGAGACTCCGTAGGGGTCCTAATACGTGATAAGGTATACTAGGACCCCTAGGGAGTCTCCATGACCCCTTTTGACATAGTGGAGCACTCAAGTGTGTCTTAAGGGTCTTAGGACCCCTTAAGACACATTTGAGCATTCCAATGTGTCAAAAGGGGTCATGGGGACTCCCTAGGGGTCCTAACACGTGATAAGGCATACTTGGACCCCTAGGGAGTCCCCATGACCCCTTTTGACACATTGGAACACTCAAATTTTTTTTAGGGGGTCTTACGACCACTTAAGATACACTTGAGCATTCCAATGTGTCAATAGGGGTCATGGGGACTTCATAGGGGTCCTAACATGTGATAAGGCATACTACAACCCCTAGGGAGTCCCCATGACCCCTTTTGAGACATTGGAACACTAGAGTGTGTCTTAAGGGGTCCTAGGACCCCTTAAGACACACTTGAGCATTTTAATGTGTCAAAAGGGGTCCTAACGCATGATAAGGTGAATTAGGACCCCTAGGGAGTCCCCACGACCCCTTTTGACACATTGGAATGCTCAAGTGTGTTCGAAGGGTCCTATGACCCTTAAGACACATTTGAGCATTTGAATGTGTCAAAAGGGGTCATGGGGACTCCCTAGGGGTCCTAATGCATGATAAGGTGTACTAGGACCCCTAGGGATTCCCCATGACCCTTTTTGACACATTGGATCACTCAAGTGTGTCTGAAGGGGTCTTAGGACCCCTTAAGACGCACTTGAGCATTCCAATGTGTCAAAAGGGGTGATTGGGACTTCCTAGGGGTCCTAACATGTGTCAAGTCATACTAGGAGCCCTATGGAGTCCCCATGACCCATTTTGACACATTGGAATGCTCAAGTGTTTTTTAAGGGGTATTAGGACCCCTTAAGACACATTTGAGCATTCCAATGTGTCAAAAGGGGTCATGGGGACTCCCTAGGGGTCCTAACATGTGATAAAGCATACTAGGACCCCTAGGGAGTCCCAATGACCCCTTTTGACACATTGGAATGCTCAAGTGTGTAAGACCCCTTAAGACACACTTGAGCATTCCAATGTGTCAAAAGGGGTCATGGGGACTTCCTATGGGTCCTAATGCATGATAAGACATACTAGGACCCCTACGAAGTCCCAATGACCCCTTTTGACACATCTGAACCCTCAAGTGTATCCAAAGGGGTCCTATGACTCCTTTAGACACACTAGAGGGTTCATATGTGTCAAAAGGGTCATGGGGACTTTCTAGTGGTCGTAGGATGCCTTATCATGCATTAGGACCTCTAGGAAGTCCCTATGATCCCTTTTGACACATTGGAATTCTTAAGTGTGTCTGAAGCGACCCCTTTGGACATACATTAGGACTGCTAGGAAGTCTCGATGACCCTTTTGACACATTGGAATGCTCGAGTATGTTTGAAGCGACCCTTCAAACACAGTCGAGCATTCCAATTTGTCAAAAGGGGTCATGGGGACTTCCTAGGGTTTGTAACGCGTGATAAGGCATACTAGGACCCCTAGGAAGACTCGGTAACCCCTTTCAACATACAATTTAAATATTATGATCTATAAAGTTTATATATATATATATATATATATATATATATATATATATATATATATATATATATATATATATATATATATATATATATATAAGATGTTATTATATAAAATATATATTAATATATAATTATATCTATAATACATATTAAAAAATATATAAATTATTTACATAATACCCCTTAAATGTTTATATCTATATATATATATATATATATATATATATATATATATATATATATATATATATATATATATATATATATATATATATATATATATATATATATATATATATATATATATATATATAAGTTCCTTAAATATATTTATATGCAATACATATTAAGATAAAAAAAAATATTAATATAAAATATTATAATATAAAATATATATGACATATAATTTAAACATTCTAAGATATTATAATATAAAATATTTTAATATAAATATATATTAATATATATTAAAAAATTTATATAATACCCCTTGATACCCCTTAAATGTTATATATATATATATATATATATATACATATATAATTTGTACATATATTTATATAATATAAAATATATATGACATACAATTTAAAACCCCTAAGATATTATAATATTAAATATATAAATTAATATATAATTTTATATATAATACATATTTAAACATTATATACAAAAGTTCAATTTTTTCATATACTCCCACTATTTTTTCATACTTGGCAAAATCGGGTACCCGATTTCCCCGATTTCAAAAAGTTCAAATTTTCCGTATACTCCCGCCATTTTTTCATACTCGGCAAAATCGGGTACCCGATTAGGCTTGTGCTTTGGTGTCAGGTTTGCTAGGTGTACTGACACCTAGGCTTACTAAAAAGTCAACAAGCGCTTTCATGCACTTTTGGACGAGTGAAAAGTGAATATTTTTCACATTGCCACTTTTTGGCCCCTCATCTTCTTGCACATACCCTGTTATGATTCATAATGACCTATGAGTAATGTTTTGAGATGTATGAACTTAGTGTAAGTTATCTAGGTGTTAAAAGGGAAGTT